>RJWM01001967.1:0-139517 GCA_004363535.1 Dasyprocta punctata | reverse complement strand
GTGTAAAACCCATCAAAATGAACATCTCCACTTCCACTGAGGGAGCAGAGGGAAATAGGATAGCTCCTAAAAAGACCAGCAGGCAATTTAACAACTAAGTTAAATTCTATTGAAACACCAAGAAGGACAGAACCAACATCCATGGAAGCTAGAGCAGAGTGGAATGGGGAGAAAGGTCCCAAACAGGCTACTGGGGCACCACCACCTCTGGACAACACTTACCCCTCACCTGCTCTTCGTTACAGGACCCCATGCACTCTTATTTAATTTTTTTATCTCCACCACTAAATCCTAATCTGCTGAAGGCAACAAGGGTTGTATCTTGTTCTCCGGATAGCACTTTATATATAATGAGATTTCAAGACTTGTTTGATAACTAATTTATCTCTTACAAAGCAAAGCAAATGTTCAACATTTGTCAGAAACATACTCTGCACCCCACCCTACTGTGCACGGGTCTTTACACACACACATGCATGCACATGCACACACCCCCCAGCTAAGTGATAAGAGGAATTAGTGGAGGTGGCTGACATTATCATAAAAAGATACAAAGAATATAGGACCCTTTGTTATGAAGACAGTAAATAAAAAGACAACCTATGAACTCAAGCACTGTTAAATACTGACAAAGCAAGCACTAAGAAATGAAATGCCCTAGTAAGTCAGATTACATGTGTGCAAAACACAGTTTCCCAAGTGTCAATAAACCAGGGATACAACTCACGTGTGGTGTCCTGAGCTGTCACCGGCGGAGACTCCCCCTCGTCATACACTGCAGCAACGCTGACCGTGTACAAGGTTTGTGAATGGAGGTCTCTGAGAGAGGTGCTGGCCCGGGACCTGTCCACCTCCACCTGCAACAACCGCAGAGCAGTGTAACTATTTTTACGAAGGGCTTGATTGGGGCAGATCTCGTTTGCTTCACAGCACGAGAATATAGGAATCATGATACGAAAATGTAGGATTATGTTTTTAGCTAGAAACTAAATTCAACTTAAATGTTTTCAAAGTAGAAGAAATGCACATACTACAGCCATAACTGACCCAATTATCTGGTCAGTCGTGACTGCTTACAGATTCAAAAAGCCTTAATCATCTTCACCAGTATCACTTTACAGCATTATATTACAGTATTTCTTTCTGAAATGTTCCCCTATACATAATCTCATTTGCTGTGCACAAGAACGTTTTAAGACCACTGACTTCTGTACCCCTTTTGAAATGGAAACCCAGAATGAAACAAATATATGCACATGTACAAGTTAGATTTTGTACCATCTACAAAGGACCAACTTGTACAAATGACTGGGTATTCAGAGGAACAATTTCTATGTTCCTAAATGCCTCTGAGATTCTGATATTTTTTTTTATTTTATTTAAGCAAAGAAAAACAAAACAAACAAAAACTACAACAACAACAAAAAAAATGACATATATAGTAAAAACAACAAGCAAAAGAGACAAGCAAACAACTAGCATAAATACACAACATTGCAGGTTTACAAAACCGGAAGATAGAAGCTTGACAATGGTTGCAATTTGCGCATCGTTATCTTTAAAATGGTTTCTTGAGATTCTGATATTTATACTCCTTCAAACACACCCAAATTTTAAACTCATTTACTGGTGAGGCCCCCACAATTTTTTCCCAGGTTTTAGGGAATCAGGCTTTTAGGGAAAGAGCTCTCCATCCCAACATCATATCAAAAATGTTCACTCCCAAAGGGACACTCTTCTAACATCTTCCTCCTTTCTCTGTCCTGCTCAACTATCCTATCTTCCTATAGTCTGAGGACCTCCCCATTTCTTTTGCTACATCCTCTTGTTACCTTTAATTTTTAGAAACATTATGGCATTTTTTGGGTCATTGATTGACTGGAGAGTACCATGAAAGATATCTAAATGAGAAGGAAATACCATTTAGATTCTATAATCACTTATCTACAATCATGATCTTCTACTGTCTTTTAGATTAATATCACACAGCAAAACATTTCTAAATTACATCTGAGGGAGTGCAATATATGACTGATTTTCAAAAAGTATTTTATTAATTTCATAAGTTTTCCACCTTATATTAAAGAAATGTCAAGTATTCAAAGCACACTATCATCTGTACTTGGAAAAGTTATCATGCTGAGCCTTGCAGGAAAACAAACATTTCCATATCTTTTCTAATCTTCAACCTACCTCTTTGAAATCCTCTTCTGGTGTTTTGTATCGGACAACATATTTACGCACTTTCCCAAGCACAGGTTCCCACAAGACATTCATGGTGCTGTGGGTCACGTCTCTGAGTCTCACATCCTGAGGTCTGGGCAGTGGCACTAGAGAAGCAGGAGAAATTAGACCCAGATGTGCTCTCAACCACGCAGCTCAAAGCATCCACACAAGCTCCTAACTTGGAGAAAACTTAAAGGTGTGCAGCAAAGTCAGTGAAAAATGATTCTGAAGATAAAGGCATCATGGTGCATTAGACAGGGCTAAATTATTCTTAAGTAGGTTCTTAAAAGATAGGACTATATATAGTTTTTATTAGTGCATACTAGTTATCCAGATCAATGGGCTTTCTTTTAGCCAGTTTGGGATATAATTTTATCACAATGCTGATTTCTCATCTACATGTTAATTTTCCATTCTATGTAAACTCATGCCATTCAGCTGTAATAAATCACACCTCACCATAAATGTATAGCTTATATTTCTTCATCAGATACGTAATGCAGTTAAGGTAGAAAACAAAATTGATAAAGTTATTCTCCCTTAAAAATGTGATTTAAAAAAATAAGACAGTGAAGCATAAAGATGGGACAACATTAAGCATCCAATAAGATTCTAAGAAAAGTCACAGAAGCTACATGTTTAGAAGAAAATCCAAGATAAATTTTGCCAACTCAAAAAAAAGATTTACTTTACAAATAAGGAGGAAGACAATGAAGAAATTGTCTTGACGTATGAGCATAGGCTTCCCCAGCCAGCTGCCCACTTGACGGTTTCCCTGTTCTCTTATCCCAACTCTGCACATCCATCTTTCTGAACCTCTACTTCCACCGCCATACTCCTGAAGCTCCAGTTCTTCAGTGTTCCTGTCTATGCATCTTTCCCTGCACTCCTTCCTCCCTGGCCACACTCCAGCATCACGCCTAAATCTGTGACTGTGTTTGTGTTTCATCTCACTATGAATCTCAGGTCTTCTCTCTTGGCAGTCTTAGAATACATGCCTCCAAACTGGGCTGACGCCCCACTCTTTCCATTGGCCATTACCCCATTTCCACACCACCAGCCCTGGACAAGGTCTAACATCTAAGAGGTGATTAATGAATATTTACTTGTCATCAATGAAATTACACTACAGGGGCTCTTTCTCCTATCTGCCCTATCATGCTTGTGTCTCCTCGATTTCTTTTCCCCTTGAAATTCTTCCCATCTTCTTCATATCATGAAGACATGGACTGAGACTCACTAAATTTTTGCCAAGCCATCGATCCCAGAACATCGAGCTCTCCAAGTACAAAACAAAATGCCAGCTAGGTAAAGTCCTAAGTAAAGCCATTGTCAGTTTTCAAGAAAAAGTACCTAAATGCTCAGAGATATAACCCAGAAGGGCAATGGGCCAACCTGCAGCTAGAGCAGCAAGACCCGAAGGAGTCCACACTGTTTTGTGCTATTTAGTGACACATTTCTAACACCTGGCCCATGACAATCAAATCAGAAGCAATCGATATATTTTGGATACAGGAAATGGATTAATTTACTTAATTGAAACACATTCATATGTACTGTTGAGCTTCTACTTCAACAGGAACTTGGTGAACCTCATTTAAACCTTAATGTCTTCCACCAAAATCTCACTCACCCAATATTCCTGTTCTCACCAATCCTACATTCACCACATTTCACGGATCTGAAACAACGTCACTCGTAAGCTGTACCATTGTCTCACGTTGTATACCTTGACTGACACCTTGCCAAGAGCAAGAGTAAGACACCACTGATTGTAAAATACATTCCAATATGATAAATGCAAAAAAATGCACATTCTAGAATCAATCTATGATGTGGCCATGAGAATCATGATGCTGATTTTCAAATTTCATTGTGAAAAGTAAGCGCTCTATAACTTATGCATGGATTATCAAGTTATTGTTAGTGAAAGAAATACACTAATGAATGTTAGGTTTAGAGTACTAAGAAGGGAAGGATGACTAGCAGCATCTTACAGGTGACTTCTCGAGCGGTGGCAGGTTCACTTGTGAGGTCGTGCAGGACAGCCTGGACTGTGACTTCATACTCGGTGTTGGGAAGGAGGTCAGTCAGCTGCACATCGTTCACTGTGGGCCCCACACGCATCTGCACGTGGAAATTCCAGACAGAAATGAGGCATTCAGACCAAATGCTTCCACTTATTGGGATATCCAATTGAAGACTTTCATAATCACTGAATTACAACATAAATTTACTTTTTCACTTACAACAGTTGCATTTCTTTTTTCATGTCAGTGTTTTCTAAAATGTGTTACAGGCCACAAACTTAATTTTCTATTTTTTTAAATTTATGAGTAAAGTTATAAACTAATTCTGCAGTGACTGCAGTCTATAAAACTGTGAGGTCTCGGGAAGTCTCCGTGGTTACCTCTTTGGGTTTTGCTGGTTTGGTGGCCTCAGTGGGCTGGTGTGACAAGGTGTAGCCAGTAGCTCCTCCCACAGGCTGCCACTGCACACGCATAGAGGTGGGGCCAACATCATAAATATTCAGGCTGACTACAGGGACAGGCACTGTCAAAACATAAAAGCAGACATTAGTCTAATCTTTTTATCCTACTTGTTTTTTGACTGTTGTTTCCTACTTTATTTATATTTGTGTATGATCCATAGAGAACGGGTTGCAGGAGAAATCAATGAGAGTTAATATAATTCTTCCTCTCCCCACCCCAAAAGTTCAATCTCATTGATCATTGCACTTACTACCTGAGACTTCATGTGACAACTATTAAACAGAGGGGAAAATATTAAAGTTCAGGTTGCAAATGGCATTCTAGTGGCTCTATGTGAAAGCCAAAGCAGAGAACAATTCCTGAGACTTTAATTTCTTTTCTGGAAAATCATTAGGTAGACTACGTTTATTCTTTAGTCATAGAACTTCATACAGAAGTAACCAACATAGTATTTAATTTCATCTTTATAAAAAATACATTTAAATGATACATTAATAACTGGAACTAGAGGATGTATAAGGGTTTTTTGAAGACAAGGTCATGAAACACAGTAAAAACTTTACCATTTCTTCATCACTTAGTATCCATATAATTTTAAATTATTTTTATTTCAAAGACTGATTTCAAAGTTTTGAGGAATGACCCCAGGCATCCTGCCAATTATAAAAATACATTGTTCCCCATCTCCTGTGGTCTGACATGAGGAGGGAGACGAGAAGAGAGAAGCCCTGAGGACCTGAACAATCGGCACAGTCAGCTCTTAATGCACTTCCCTCTCTTGTAAGGGGCTTCCCTTCTTCCTCCATTGCCAGCCAAAAAACAGGAAGAGGGAAAGAGTACTTGCATACATCCTGGGAGATGCCACTGGGAACTGAAGCAATGAGCAACTCCTCCAAGAGCTCTGCTCAAAGTCAAAGTCATCAGGGCCTTAGTAGTAAAGGCCAGAGGCAGACAGAGCAGGGTGAGATCTTTGCCAACAGGGAGCCCTGGCCACCAGCAGGGGTGACAAAGGTCAGCTCTGCACAGTGCTCTTCCTATTGTAGGTCCCTCCCCACCTGGTACACTTCCGGGTATTGTACCAAGAAGAGTGTAGTTATTCAGGAAAATGCCCTTATGTAACAATAAGAGTAAGATCTAAAGTTTTACTCTCTTGAAATATCTGCTTGCATTGTAAGAGATTTTCTTGAAAGCTCCAAGTCCCAAGACTCCAAGAAGTGATAACACTCTTAAAAGCATCTCTCCACCCGTTCCAACAGCAGGGTCCCAGGGGGCAGGAACAGCCAGCAAGACTGGGCAGCCACCAAGCATATTCTGAGCACTTGTGCAATGAAGCTACTTGGTAAATATTCACTGAATAGATATTGAATCAAGACATGACTTCAAAGGCTGACAAAAATCCAACATGGGCCATCACCATTTTATCTTGGAAAACAAAACAGTAAGAAAATGTGTGTGTGTGCGCGCGTGAATGTGTAGGCATGCAAGCATTTAATCTAACTTACAAGTTTTTTCTGTGCCCTTCAGAGGCTCGCTGTATTCATCTTCCACCACAGAGTACACATTCACAACATACTCAGTCTCGGGCTTCAGATCTTTCAGCACTGTGCTGCTTTCCAGCCGACTCACATAAAACTGGAGGGAGGTGTGGGAAACAAATAACAGCCAGGCATGGTACCATTAGTTCTCTTTTTCTATTACATTTACAAAGTAGTTAACTGTACTGAGCCTAGAAATTATATTCCATCGAGGTCACTGTCATCTGACTTTTTGGAAACTGCTAGGTGTCGGACAGTTCTCATAATTCATTCGTTCAGTTGTCGTTTCCTTATTTGTAAAATGAACGAGTAAAACTAGATCATCTTTAATATCCCTTGAAAAATCCAGGATTCTAGGACAAACTCATGAATAAATCAGTATCCTAAAATTGATTTTAAGTTTTAAAAACACATACTGAGATCCAGCACTTCTTAGAAGGTGTAAGAACATAAGCAAAACTCCTTCCTTTTAATTAGGCCTGAATGCCTGTGCCTCTCTAGCCAGGCACAGAAGGCCCTATTCCCCGCGCAGTTCTGCCTCCCCACATCCCTCCTGCCCATGGCCCTAGCGAGGAGGACCCTCTCTCAGTGTAAGAACAGAATGGGGCTGAGGCGCTGTCTACTCACTTCTTGGCGTTTCCCTCCTGTGACAGGGTAGTATTCCACCTTGTATCTGTCCACACTGTCAGATGGAGGTGTCCAGTTCACTCTAAAGGAACGGTGAGTCCGCTCCGAAATAACCAAGTTAGAAGGTGCTTCCAAGTCACCTGCATGTGGGAATAAAGTGCACGCACTCTGTCATTATCATAGCAAAGTGAGGAAGTTTGAAATTACACTGAAACAGCACAGATCTGGACTACTATTGAATGCATGTCCCAAGCTTTCACATACTGCCTTTCACATAAGTAGCAAATGCATCAAGACACAGACATCTGCTTATAGGGCCTCTCTTTTAGCTTCAGAAGATTCGAAGCTGAGCTCATCGTCTTTCTTTACACTTACTCCTCCTCGTCTCTGTGACACTACCAGTTAAACAGTCACCTGTGCCTCCACATCATCTCTGGACATCTTCTCCTTCCTCTGTCTTCAAATGGAACCAGTAAATAAAGACTGAATCCTGAAAGTTCAGCATCTCTATCTTGACTGTGGAGTCACCACCCCAGGCCTTCATCGTCATGTTAGTTACATGTATTTATATCTTAGCTGCTTAGCTAAAAGTTAGGTTCTATGAGACTAAAATTGGCTTCTTACTCATATTTAGTTCTATTGCAGTTACTTTCTTATTACGTGTTTATAGGTCCTCACTTCAGAACTAAGAAAAGCTAATCAGTTTTCACTCAAGAGTGAAAACGAACGAGAATTTTAAAATTTGGGAACACTCCATGGCCCGTGGTTGCACTCTCTGTGGGTAGACACAGTGAGCTAAAAAGACATAACCATATCTGTAATAAATACCAGTGAAAGTAGAAATACTAAACTCAGTTTCATCAGTATCAAGATGCTCCAAATAATAATTTAAAGAGGAAAAGAGTTAGCCCAGTGACTCCGTGAGCATGGCAAATCATTTTTGTATAAATTTTCTACTTTGTTTTTAAGCCAAAACTGAGAAGAGCATTTCCATTCTTAGTAGCCTAACCTTTATTGCACTTGGGTCATAATCAAGCTTGCAAAATTATCAAGCAGTTTTACTGTCTCAGAAACTGAAATGAATGCAACCATTACATAATTGATTTAAAAAAAAAAAGAGAAAAAACAGATAAAAGATGTTTTCATCCCCATTCAAATTCTCTCCAATTGAATAAAACTACAACTCTCCCAACTAATTCAGAACCAGGAGCCCTCAGATTCTGGCTGCCCAGCTGGTCTGTTTCTCCAGGGAAAAAAGTCAGCCTGACATTCAAAACTCCAAAAGAGAAAAATCCACAAAAAATTTGGAAAGAGAAACTTAAGAAGAAGCATTCAAAACAATGAATCCCCAGTGTCTGAAGCACATGAACCATTTCTGATGCATTAGTTGTTAAATTCATTTAAACTTTTCCAAAATCAGAATAAATTAATGCACAATTTATACCATAATCCATATGGACTTAAAATGAATTGTTTCTTATATAATAAGAACTATAATTTTTTATCATTAATTTTCTAAAGACCTTCAATTTGGGTGCTTAGGGCCTATGATTTATACAGATAATAATCATTTTATAATATCCTTTGATACCACAAAAATCCATTTCTATAATTTCATTTCTAAATTCTAATTCCCTTATCCACAGTTACTCTTTTCCAAAGACTCATGAAAACATCTTTAACCAGTCTGAACCTGAAAAACTAATTTAAATTCTCTGGATCACAATTTCTTTATGGATAAAAGCAAGTTATATACTTTCTAAGCATCCAGCCTCTGACACTATAACTTCCATTTATATTTGGGGTTATAAACGGAAATTGTCAAATCTGATCATCTATATAGTTGAAGCAAAGCAAACTAGACAAGAGACTCCTCTTCCAATCTTATTCATACTAGGAAATCAAAAAAAAAAGAGATATCACTTTAGAGGAGAAAATCTGCAAGAAATCATCTAACAGCAACATAGTAATTAAAATGGAGATGCTTTACTAGAGAATAGGTGTTTACTAGGTAAGTAAGCAATTCCCTCTCCCTGCTCCCATTTATAAATGTCTCTCTGTGTGTAAACTAAAGGCATTTTCTAGTTTTGTGCCACCCCAAAAGCAAGGACTAAAGCAATGATCCTCAAGTAAAAATAGCCCCTCTCCCCCATTTGGGATATTTGGGAGCAATAAAGAGAAAAATCTACAAAGGTATGGAGAGAGAAACTCAGAAAGGAACATTCGAAGAAATGAATCAAGTTGGGAATGAAGCTTAGTAGTACAGCACTTGTGTAGCAGGTCCAGGGGCCTGAGATCCAACCTCAATACCACAAAAAAAATAAAATAAAGAAAAGGAAGGGAGGGAAGGAGAAAGCAGGGAAGAAAATGCATCCCCAGTACACGAAGTAAGCAAATCATTCCTGCAACATTAAGTCATTTCAACTTTTCCAAAACCAGAATAAATCAATGAAAGGTTGTTTTTGTCATAATCTATATGTACTAAAATGGAATTTTCTCATATAATAAGGACCATAATTTAATTATTCATTTTCTAAAAAAAACTTTCAGTTTGAGTGCTTTGCCAGGTAAACACGTAAATATATAAATCCACTTTTAGTTGCTACAACTCAGGGGATGCTACAGGTCTCTAACAAGTAGAGGCCAGCAATGCTGGTAAACACCTTACAACACACAAGACAGCCTTGCTCCACTGCAAAACAATAATTACCTGACCAAAAATACCCATAGTGCTGACAGTAAGAAACTTGGGTTAAACTCACCTGGACCTTTGACGCTGTTACACAAGTTAATGGTGAGGTCGTCCACAATACTGGAGAGGGACTCAAAATCTGCCACATTGTATGCATGGATGTCATCAGGATCAGTGGCGATCATCTTTAACTCATCTTCATCAGCATTCTTAATACCTTGACAATGAATATATAAAAATTAAAAACATTCTCAGAAAAAAAGCTCATGGAATGAAGCAAATATTTTAAAGTTTTCTTAAATTGATGGTTGCATTAGGCAAATATGAAAGTCTAATAACTTATCAACAGGGACATACATATTATTTTCCTCAAGAATAAAATGATCACTTATGGGTAGTTATAAAATTTTAAAAAGCAAAGAATAATCTAATTCAAAACCCAGTTATAAATTGCCTTCTTCTAAACGCTTCTAGCTCCAATTTCCCAATAGAAAGTGTCTTTTCTGGAAAGTAAAGTTACAGATATCAAAAATAAACAAAGATCTCTGAGAAAAAAAAAACAGAACATTTCATGAATTCTATTAATAGTATATGCTTTCTCTTATTTTTCTCCTTTAAAAAAATAAAAATAAAAACATGCAGTTGTGTCTCATTGCCAGGGAGACATAACTGACTCCCTAGAGCATCCTTTTGATAAATCATGCCTTAGAGAAGCTATGTCTGTTGCTTTTCCCACGCTGCAGACAACCTTTAAACTACACAGATACCCTCAGCCATGGGTAACCCCGGGGCATCGCTATCCTCTGTGCTCACCAACAGCAAACAGCTCCACGCCTTCATCCTTGAGTTTCTTGGACGGCGCCTCGACGTCGTCTTGCGATTTTCCGTCCGTAATGAGAACACCAATTTTGCGAGCGCGAGGCCGCATGCCAGCTTGGGTCTTGAAGTTCTGCTGGCGAATGAAATTCAAAGCCAAACCTAGTGGGAATTTTAAAAGAGAGTCAGCCTGATCTCTTCTCAGCACAAGTCTGATGGGGGGACTCAGTCAGTTCAAGGAGTCCCCAGGGCGCCGAGCTCACCCGTCAGCGTGTTGCCTCCTTTGTAAGGTAGATTTGCCACTGCTTGGAGCAAGCTCTTCTTGTCTCTGTGAGCATTCAACTGCCACTCTGTCCTGGGGTCTCCGCTGTACTGAGCAAGGCCTAAAATAATACCATCAGCATCAGTGTATACAAAAAAACACAATGAAAACATCAAAAACCTCTTCAATTTCGGAAGAACCTACCAATTTGCACTCTCTTGGGGCCAATCTCAAAGACTTCCACAATGCGAGAAATGAAACTCCTCACAGTTTTAAAATTTGTGCGGCCGATGCTCCAGGATCCATCCACCAACAGCACGATGTCGGCTTCAGCTCTGGTGAGGCACTCCATTCCTGTCCCGACAACCGCAGACAGGACGGTGAGGGAGGAAGGAGCAGCTTGTCGGCAGGTCCCTTCCCTAGCTGTGCCTCTGTCACCCCCAAACCCCAAGGCTCGGTATCTGAGGCTCAACTCAATGACTCAGAGCGCCAGACCCTGAAAATCTATTTGATTTAGCAACTTCAGATAACAATCATAAGAGTTCCCCCAAAGTATAGGTCAGTAGCAAATCTGTCCTTCATTGTTGACTATATTTCCTAGCTACAGTCAAAAACCTGGGAACTAGAGCTAGACCACCATTGCCAATGGAAAAGGCTCACACACACAAAAGCTCAGCTAAATGAAAGTGCAAATCTATCTAACAAAAGATATTAATAATTTTAATAAAATTTTAATGCAATCTAAAGACAAGATGCTGCATTTTCTGTAATATTTATTCATCACTAGCAGGCCAGTGGACTAACTAAATATGTAAGCTAGAAATGCTTTTAGTGAGCCAAAAAAATCGTAAAATAATTAATCTCCCAGGTAGCTATTACATACGTTATGGAGAATTAGACACATGACTGTTAAAATTGAACATTTGTAATATAAAGCTGCATTTTTAAAACTCGATGCTCTGTTATTTAGTTACTATTGAACTTTACCATCTACTTTATATAAAAATCAGATAAATACAGATAATGAAGTTTGCACATATAAAGAATCAAGAAAGAAGGAAGATAATTTAGGGAAGTATGCAAACAAATAAATTGAGAGCTCTGGCCACAAGAAGCACAGACATGATACAAAGCGAGGTGCTTTGGAGAGAGAAAAATAATCCCAATATCCTCAGTGTACAAGCTACAAAATAAAAATACAAAACGGTTAATATCACCATAAGAGAAATAATCAAACATCAATGCAAAACAACACAATTTGACACTTAGATCTATTTAATCCACATCCAACTTTTTAAATGCCCTTTCTTCTATAAGCTTCAGTAACGAGCTATGAATTTTCCAACTCCTCGCACTGTCAACGTCTGATTTGAAAAACTGATAAAAACTTAACCAGTGCTCATCACCCCGCCCAGCATAAGTGCAGCATTTGCATGTCAGGATGGAACACGCCCAGACACCCTTCGGGGGCTGCAAAGCCTCCTCAGTCAGCTCCTGCACTGCTCAAATCTAACAGCTTAGTAAATTACAAATAACGTAGAAGAAAGCGCTTTCCACCACTTCCACCTCTAAGGATATAAAAAGCTAGCTGTCTTTACACCAAGACTGTCATCACAGCCAAGCAGGAAATCTAGAGGCCTCGTGTGACCATGTCGTGTCCCAAATCAGCTTGCCCATCTTCTCCTGTAACCTGACTCTGGATCCCCAGCCCAAATGAACCAATGAAGTAAAGATTCATAACTTCCTTAGCAACAGAAAACAGCAACTTGGTCCCTAAAATGAAGAAAAATGTTAGAAAAATGTAGATAATGGTATCTACATTTAGTAAATCTCATCTTTAGGTAACGTGCACTACATAACTAATGCAATGCTAAAAAAAAAAGCCTAAAAAAATTGTCAAAAGTACAGTTGACTTATCTTGAAACAGTTTTCTCAAACCTCAAGCTATGTTAATTACTTAAATAAACTTTGGTGGAAAATATTTATAGCTATTTTTCATTGTATAATGACCTAAAAGTTCACCTTTGAAATACTTTCCTAATGCTAAGTTCTCCCAGGAGAAGGTAGCTCAGTTTCTTACCAGAGGATAAAATTGGCATTACAGTTGTGTCAGAAAGGGTTGTCATTTCTTGTCCAACAAGAGGTGAACTTTCTCCTCCATCAAACATTCCAAAAACATTTACTTTATAGGTGGTGCCTGCCCTGAAATGGTAAAGCATATCATCTGTATGGACTACTAGCTAAAGGGGTAGTATTTTTGCTTTGTTAAAAACATTCATCTTGATTAGCAAACTTTCACTCAGAGGAGCTTAGAATGAACAGCATTGCAAGAGAGGAAGCATAATTTCTGCCGCATTGTAGCACATGTGCAGCATGTGAGGACTCAAGGGAAACCAGCTGCCCAGCACCCTAGCACCCGGGTTGCACAGCCTTTCAGTCTTGCCTTTCTACTGAGTCATCACAGGAACCCCATGCTCCCAGGACTGGAGATTTGGTGAGATTGCACAATATCAATTTCTTCAAAAAGCAGTGCTATTGAAAAATGTGATTTCTGATCACTTGTAATTTTTAAAAAATCATTAAAACATTACAAACATTTTGCCCAGAGCTAAATTCTATTGCTGGTCTCTAAATTCTAACTTACACTCCAGGAGCACCAAGCAAAGAAAGCAGATTTAGTTGATCTAAAATACTCTACTGGCAAACAGACATATATGTGATTATTTTTCTCAGATTACTGATTTACATAGATTATTCAATTTTTAACAAAAATAGATACAATGGTTAACACAAACATAAGCAATTCCTACCTAAGTTCTTCCAAAACAACTGTGTTGTCATAGGGTCCAACAACTAACTCCCCCAGTCTTCTGTCATCTCCAGTAGGATGGAATGTGACTTTGTAACCTTTCACTTCCCCTGGGGCAGGCTCCCAAGTCACTCGGAAACTTGACATTGTTGGGTCAGATGTTTTGAGATTTCTTGGTGACTTAAATCGAGAAGCTGTAACAATAAACAGATCCTTAAAACATTATTCCTAAGACTACGATTTGGAGTTTTCCACCAGCCTTTTCAAAGATGTACATTTATAAAAAGCATTAACTCTGACAGTACAAGATGTCACACTGAATAAAAATAAATAAGTGTGCTGTCCAACAAGAGTAACTAATTCTCACCATTCGGGTTACTTTAGCATTAGAACATTAACAGGTAGAATCCAGAAACTAGATTGGCAAAAATTATATGCAAATGATGAATCCCACCTAATAATTATAATTTAACATATTACAGATTTTTATTTTAAACATTTACAAATGAAGCAGGAGTGTGAAAGTCTTCTCTTAACACATTGCATACTTTCTCTTCCACACACACAAAAAAGTCATGATTTTGTACCTGTTGTTCCTGATCCCTGCCTCAACTTCCCTTCTCCCGTCTTATAGATCGGGAGAACTGTGATGTCGTATGTAGTCTGGGGTTGAAGTCGTTTTAACACCGTGGAAGTGACCGTGGGTGGCACCTTAGCAACCATTTGTCTCCCTCCTCCTTGGGGACGATACACAACACGGTAATTGACAACTTTGCCTGGGGCTGGTCTCCACGTCACTCTCATTGTGTTTTCTGTTTCTTCATCCACTTTCAAGGTTTTAGAATCTTGCGATACTGAGGAGAGACAAGAGGAAAATTAAAACGTGTATCATTTTTGAAAGAAAGTGTGTGTGTATACCTCTTCTTTTATGTGAAAAGAAAATGCGGTTTCTTAACTATGAACACTATTCTCTGCCTAGCACTGCAGTCTCTCATGAACTCATGATGTTGTGTAAGCTTCCGCCCAGCAGGACCCCACACAGAGCCCAGTGGTCTCCCTGAACTGAGGGGGAAAAAGCTTTTTTTAAAAAATAACAGTTTTTAGGTTGGAGATTCAGCTCAGTGGCGTAAGCACCTGCCTGGCAGGTGCAAGGTTGTGAGTTCGATCCCCGGTACAAAAAAATAATAATAATAATAATAACAATAATAACAGTTTTTAAACAGTGGACATGAATCAGCACAGGACAGTGGTCTTGAGAGATAAGGAGCAAATGGGGGTAGTCGCTGTGGCTGCCCTGGTCTGTTGCCCGGAGAGAACATGTGGGCACCAGCACGGGAGGGCGACCCCACGCAGAGCCCAGTGGTCTCCCTGAACTGCCGAGAGGGTGCTGTGAGTCTGGGAGACCGAGGTGACCAGAACTCACAGAACAGAGAACAAACCACTCAAAGACAATAGTGAGAACAATTCCTGCAGCTCACAGGGCCAGAAGAAATCTCCTTCTAGCTCTGGAGACACCATGCAAGGTGCTCAGGAGTCCATGGCCTCATTAACAGAGCAAGTTCAGCCTTAAACTAAAGCAGAGCTTAAAACTAAGCTTCAGAAAGCCCAAAAGATTTCCAAGTAACATAAATGTATTCCAGAAAAAAAACCTTAAAAATATTTATAAGAAGCTTAGGATATAGCTCAGTGACACAGTATCTGTCTGGCAAGCGCAAGGTTGTGAGTTCAATTTCCAATACCAAAAAAAAAGGAAAAAAAATTTATAAGAATATAAAAATAGCCATTCACCTAACAACAAGGTTAAATGAACAATATCTGGCTTCTAACAAAAATTCTGAGGCATGCCAATAAGGAAAATGCTATGACCCACATTGTGAGTGGAATGCCCGTGCCCCCAAAAATTCATATGCTGAAGTTTTAACCTTCAATATGTTCATTTTTGGAGATGGTGCCTTTGGAATGAAATTTAGGGTTAAGCTAGGTTGCATAGATGAGACACTAATCAGATAGGATTAGAGTCTTTATGACAGAAAAAACACAGAGATCTCTTTTTCTCCCCACCCTCAGACTGAGGAAAGGCCGTGTGAGGACACAACGAGAAAGTGGCCCACATCGTATGAGGAAGGAACTCTCACTAGAAACCAAACTCTATCAGAACCTTGATCTTGGACTTCTCAGCCTCCAGAACGATGAAAAAATAAATTTATGTAGGTTAACCAGCCAATGGTATTTTGTTACAGCAGTCCAAAATGACTAAGACAATCCATAAGAAAAAAAGCAATAATGGAAACACAACTGTCATGTATGACAGAACTTGTAAAAGGGGCATTAAACAGTTATTATAACTATGTTCCACATGTAAATAATGGTAGATTAAACGTGTTAAATTGAGACAGAGAACATACAAAACATACTCAGATCATACTTCTAGAAATAAAAAATACAGTGTCTAAGATGAAAATGCACAAGGAGTATTTACAATACATGAAAATTACAAAAAAATGATCAGCGAATGTGATGGTGTGACAGCAGAAATTTAAAATGAAACACAGGAGAAAAACTGGTTGAAAAAATAAACAGCGCCAGTGTACTATGTGACGACTTTACTACATTTGTATGCGTGTAATTTATATAAACTATACATGTATATTAGAATACTTGAAGGCAGTAGAGATGGAATAAGTAAAATGTTTACAGAAATGATGGGCTGAATTTTCTCTAATTCTACAAAAAAACTATAAACTCACAGATCTAAGAAGCTCATTGAGCCCCACGAACAAGAAATATAAAGAGAATTACATTAAGATGCATAACCAGGTTGCTTGAAAATCAGTAATAAGAAGAAAATTGTGAAAGCACTCAGATTTTTTATATGATACATTATGTAGAGAAGACACAAATAGGAATAATAAAAGAAAGAAATTCATTATATAGTTATGAAAGTTTCTCAAAGATGTGAAAGTATACTTCTAACCAAGAATAGATTAGATGACATTTTATTGTACTGCTTAAAGAAACTAAGAGAACTCTCAACCAAATCCATTGCTTTCCGATAATATTAAAATTTGTTCAGATTAATCCTCAATTCTCTATTACTATTCTCTGAGTGAGTGAACTATTAAAAGAAAATATATAAAGTATGCTTTTTTAAAACAAAAACATAATACTTTACCTAGAGTTTTGAAAATTGTATGTCAAAGAATAGTATACAGAAAAACAATCTACTTGAATAACAATCATTACCAAATGTTCACAAACATTCAGTAAATTAATCAGGCTCCAACACTTTTCTAGAAGGCACTGTGCTGAAATATATTGTCTGACCTCCCATTTCCTTCTTAAATTTTTATTCAGTGGAATAAAACATCCCTCTATTAAGAAAAATTCTCAGACCAGTTTCACATAACTCAAAATTGAGAGAAATGGAAATTTAAATCTTATGAGTGTTGGCCTAAAAAGAAACCTGCATTCCCAAAAGAATAGAATTCCAAATTTTAAAATCTTTCCACACTCAAATATGTTTTTTAAAAAAACCACTAAATGCTGTACTTCATACCTAGACTAATTCTGTGGATCTCATTCATAATCCTCCCTTTTCATAATAAAGGAACTGAGTTTAAATAAATTACATCATATCTCATGTTCATTTTCATAGGAAGCTTGATTTTAGGAAAGAAAAAAAAAAGTCTTGTTTGTTCCCCATAACTCAAAAGCAAGGTTTTTCAGGTCATTTCTAGGTATGTCACATGCTATAAAATACTGTAACTCCCTCACACACTGTGAGTTCTCATGCTTTAGGAGCCCTTATGGGATCCTTTCAAATCTCCTTATACCTTTTGCTGACCCAGTTACCCTGAGGAGGCACAACAGACAGCTTCCCCTGTGCTGGCTTCCAGTTCCAAATCACGGTTTTCATCCTGTCAACATCTGTGGACTACTCCTTGAGTTCTAGGAGAAAGTAATCCTAAAGCCATGTCTGAGATGTCACCTTTGAAGCACCCATGAAACTGCAAGCCTGGTCTGGGACTCAGTAGAGCTATCTCCCCCTCAGTATTCAGCTGCCACCTAGAAACTGGATCTCACTCATGTGTTTGAAATTCTTTTCTGCAAAGCTTCCCACACAGAGCAAAGTAAAACACAACACAACAGAACAGAGAAAGGTCCATGTCTTAGCTTACTTCCACAGACATTTCAGCAGTTTTCACACGCTCTTGAGAAATAAACATTTCATTCCCTCCAAGTCTGCTTCTAGTTCAAAAGAGGCTTTTTTGTTCACTAATGTTTAAACCAATCAATTATCCATCAACACTGGGAAGTTCTTAAATGCTCATCTTCTAAGACACAAACTTTTACTTGCAGTTTCTGCTAACGTAATTGCTTTTGGCTAAAACACATCCCTTGTGGAGACTTTTCAACTCCAAATAATTATCTGAGAGCTAAGTCATTTTTGGAAAAAGGCCCAATAGAGGAGGAAAATCTTTAATTCTTCTAAATTTCTATAGTCTTATAATTTTCAGTCATATGGAATTTGTTTTTAGTCTTGTGAATAATTTTACCTATATGTATCATATCTAGCCTAAGTTTACAACATGGCTTCTCTTACAACAAAATTAATTTCCATGAGAAATAAAGAATAAACTTCTGCCAGGTTCTTAAGCTACATCAGCAAATATATTCCAGACACGGATTTCATGCAGTACTATGGAAACCAATCATACAATTATATGAGAAATATGTCTTTTCACACGTTCAAATTTCCTAAAGGAGTTTGATTTTTTTTTGAAAGCTGGTTACCTCAGACAAATTTAAACTTAGGCATATCCAACTAAGCTTGCCAGTGATAAAAAAGAAAATGAATCCCTCAGACCAAAAGATTTTAGAAAAGTACAATTTGAATCAGGATGTGGGATTTAACTGAAAATCCACATAGCACTTTCCCCTCTCTTTTTTTCCCCAGGAAAAAATTGACCAAATTCTTTGATTTCTTTCTAACAGAAGAAAATATAAGAACACACCATTTCTTTCCCCCTTTCCTAAAATCCTCTGAGAACAAAAGCAATAAAAGTTTTTCCGATAAATACTTAGAAATGCCCATGCTTTAAAATGATTTTTTGTTAGGTTTTGTTTGACTGTGTTCCTAATAGAATTTATCTTTTAGAACAGTTTTAGATCCCTAGCAGAACTGAGCAGAAGGTACCAAGATTCCCACACAGCGTTCTTCATTACCAACATAGCCCACCAAAGTGGCACGATTGTCACAATCACTGACCCTGTATCAACACACCCAACAAACCAACATCTTTTTAGGAAAGATAATCCAGAAATATTCACACATCCTTCACTAGCCAGGTGGTAATGAACCATGACAGATTGACCATAATTATTCATGAGAAAGAGAATTAATGAAATAGAAGTACTAGAGCCACCAGAAAATTCAGCAGGCTTTTGATTTAACCTTATCAAATATAATAGAAACAAAATAAAGAAAACTAATTTAGGATTAGCCTTATTGCATGAAAATCATAACCTCAACAGACACTTACCATTTATCAAACATTTCTAAGTGACCAGGCACTAAATTTGGTGGTTTGTGTGTTATTTCATTTAACCCTCATGACAACTCTAAAGGACAAGATTATCTGCATTCTTCAGAGTAGGAATCTGGGATCCAAGGAAGGTTAAGTAACCTGACCAAGAAAATACCACTACTATATAAATTTATCTGAATTCTATCTCCAAGGGTCCTCATTTTTTTACTAGTTGGATACATCCTGCTTTGTTCACTTTCCAGGTTAAAAAGAAAAGACAACTATAGGTAGTTGAAAGAGATTCACTATCTCGAAAATTTCATGTATTTTTACATATTAACCGAAGCCGAATTTTAACCACATTCTTTAAAAATTGTAATTGTTCAGTCCTCATCATGTGAAGGAAAAAATTCAGGTGGTTAAGCTACATGCAATTTGAGCTAATGGCTGTACAGTGGCTCCCACACACACCCAAACACACCTGTGGTGTTACCTACATTCAGTTGTGGCATCTCCAGTCAGAGGTTCTCCTTCTCCACTGCTGTAAGTTGCAAAAATTGAAATTTTGTACTTGGTCTCTGGCTGCAGATTCTCTATTACAGTATGAATTGCATCTCCAGGAAGATTTTTCTCTCCAGTGTCAACATCATCATAAAGCGATCTCCATGAGACCCTGTATCCACGAACCATTCCTGGAGCAGATGTCCAGTAAGCCCCAATTGTTGTGTCAGTGATGTCTTTAGTGACTAAATCCTTAGGTGAACCACGTTCTGCAATAGAAATTAAAGGGGAATACTTTTTAAATGTCTAATAGATATTTAAATATTCATTCATCTTGGTAGACATCCTAATTTGCTAGATTCAGACTAGATATGGTGGTTTAGTTAAATAGTCTGAACTTGATTGGCTTGGAAGCTACCAGAGGGATTAGTAAAGTACACTTCTGGTTGTGTCTGGGTGGGTCATGGGGATGTGACCTTGGGGTCTATATCTGGTCCCTCTTCCCTTACTTTATGGTGCTGTTCTCTTTCTCTGGTTCTTGACTGCCATAAATTGGGCATCTTTGCTCCACCACGCCCTTCTGCCATAATGTTACTACCTTGAAGCCAGCTGCCCATGTACTGAAT
The DNA here is from genome assembly GCA_004363535.1 of Dasyprocta punctata. Taxonomy (NCBI): domain Eukaryota; kingdom Metazoa; phylum Chordata; class Mammalia; order Rodentia; family Dasyproctidae; genus Dasyprocta; species Dasyprocta punctata. The sequence continues at coordinate 119,403 of RJWM01001967.1, read as the reverse complement.
ACCTTGAACCATGAGGCAAATTAAGTCTCTCCTGTAAGTGGCAGGTGTTAGGTATTGTGTTCCAGAGACAGGAAAGCGACTAATACATTGAACTTGTCTAAAACAGCCCATTTCTTCTTTCTGAGCTCTGTGTCCTCTCCTTGTGGAACAGATCAATGGAGTAAAACTTCAGAATTATATTTGATTCCTACCAATAAGCCTTGTCCTGATACACCCAGTCAGAGTACAAGATCCTCCAAGACAAAGGTGACATCTAAATTTGAAGGAATATGTGTCTAACTCCCAAAATTTTATTACATTTTTGTCTACTTTATGATATAACCCATTGTTCATAAGTATACTTCCTTACTATAATTTTTCTTCTATGATCTAATTTAAATAAACTGTTTTGATAGGATTTATAACAACTACAATAATCATGTATCACTTGTGAACCTTGGTTTCACTAATCATTTTCTGAAGAAACATACTTTTTTCATGAAGTTTAAAAAGTAGAAGTGTAAGTTTTCAATATAGCTTAACTCTAACAAAACTAAAATAACCAATTCTGGAAAATTTAAAAGTGATTAGTCATCAAAATAAAACATAGCACTTGTTGTAGCTGATTGAAAACATCTGCTACTAGATTTTGGCTCTTTCATTGAAAAAAATACAATATGATCCAAATGGAAAAAGATGGAAATTTCAAATTACTAGGAGGCACAGATTTTACTAATAAAACCCTCTTTTTCCATATTTGAAGTATAAAACAAATATACAGGTCACTTTATATCAACTACCTTTCCTAAGGTTTAGGTCACAGTATAACATAACTATAAAACTATCTCCTTTGTCAGCAAACATTTTGTCAATAATTGTATATTTATGCAAATGATATATCAGTTTCTGGTATATATCACGCACAAGATATATAAAAAAATTGAGGCTATTATTTTACTTGACTCAAAGAGTAAAAATGAATACCTCAAAGTTACTTATACTTAAACAATTAAATTTAAGCACACAGATGATGAATGAAAAAGAAATACCAGTACAAAAACCTATCATGATTGAATTTAGAGCAAAAACATAAGTAAAACAGGGGCTGAACATCCTATTAGAGCCCAAGCTTAAGTGAACAATTCTAACTCCATTATAAATAACTTTAATTACTAACAGGACATCTCATCTCTGGAAGGACATTAGATACATATTTTACTGTGAAGAAGAATAATTATCTTCTCTGGGAATGTAGCTCAGTGGTAGAACACATGTATGGAATGTGTGAGAAACTGGGTTTCTTCACCAGCCCAAGGGAAAGGTAGAGAGAAAGGAAGAAAAGAAGGAAAGCAGGAAGAGAAGGAGGAAGAAGGAGAGGGGGACAGGAAGGAAGGAAAGGAGTTTATTTTCAGTAACTTACTTTCTTTCACCAAATATTTGAGGCTACTTCTCTTGAAAAATCTTTCTTAGATGTTATTTGCTCTCATACTTTTCTATTTCTCTACTTTAGGTAATATCAAAGTACATTTCAAGTTGTTTCTTTGATTTGGTTCACTTATTGAGCTGGTTGGTTGGTTGGTTGGTTGGTGAATGGATGGGTGGGTGGTGGGTGGGTTGGTTGGTTGACTGGTTTGTTGGTTGGCTGGTTTTTATTTCCTTAGATAATTGATATGCTAACCGCTAGTATCTACATTTTAATGTCTCTATGTTTAAATGCATGCAGCACATTTTTACTTTTGCTTAATATACATCATTTTCCCACATAGTCCTCTTCTAAAGTTTGTGAGTTGCAGTTAGGAATAGCTGCTGTAAAATAACCTTACTTCAAAGTAATCTTGAATTTAAATGAGCTAAATACTTCCTTAATGAATTCCAAAAAAGTTCAAGTCAAAATTATTTAAAAAGTGGGAATTATCTTTCAAATTTGTTTGGGGGTGATTTACAAGCAATAATTTCAGCTTCTGCTTTACCTAACAGTTATGGTTTTTAGCAGTTTTCTGCTTTCTTGCTATGGAACTGAATTTGTGACATTGCTTGTTTCCATGGCAACAGTTGTCCATCTCACAAACAAGCTAATGATTTCACTATGACAAAAATAGTGGGAAGAGAATTGTGGCTGAAGCAAAAATACACTCACAAAGACATTTCTGAGTTTAAAACAAAAGGATTGCAGATCACTAGACACATCTCCCCAAAGATTTCAACCAACTCTTTTAATGTTTTCAAGACCTCAAAAGCTGAACAAAACACTAGTAAAGTTGTGATAAAGACCTTTGCAAGGTTTACCAAAATAATCTGCAAAAGCATATTTTAAGATGCAAATGAAATGCCACATAAATAATATCTGAGTCCTCATTAAAATGTCATAACAACATCAACTTGAGTGAGCAGGTTCTCAGTCACAGAAAAAAAAAATCCCTTGAAAGTCATAGTTTCTGCCCATGGTGTGTAAAGGCCTCATTTGAAGGCACTGGCATCACAACATTCCATGTTAGTGTCAAACAAATACTAACTCCAGGAAAGGAGAAAGATACCTCAATTCAGAAGTCAAAATTGAAAAGACAATTGCTTCATATGGTATTTACAGGTCCATCATCAGTTTTATCAGAATATACCTAAATAAATTTATGTTTTTCTTAGACATATTCATAAATTTGTTTCTCAAAAACAAAACAAAGCAAACAAACAAACAAAAAAAAAACAGCAGGTTTGAATGGTCTGTCACATCACACCCAATAATTTGTAGGAAACAATATACTCAAGACAAGTGTGTTTTGTCAGACCTGTAACCCCTGAAGTTCTAACATGGGATCGTGACTTGGCCAAACATCAAATCACAAGGAAATGAAGTAACCTGGGATACAGCTAGCAAGAAGCAGACTGGCAAATGGCCACAATGCTTTGGGGCTAGGAGAAAGAGTGCAATCAAGCCTGCAGTCCACCCACAGGCTATGTTAATCCCAGGACCCCAGCCCTTAGCAGCAGACTACTTGGTCTGGCCCTGATCAGTACATACAATCACCCTGCCCATATTGATTAAATCAGAGAATTAGAACTGTGCCAAAGTACTAATATTTCTGAAATCTTTTCAATCTGCCATATGATTTCCATTACAGTTCTATGTCCTCCCCACCCACTCTGCTTTCTGCTGCTCTCTGAACCCTAAAGAGGCCTTTATTTGGAAGATGTGATTTGTTAGTGTAGGGAGGACGCCGCATACTTGCATTACTTCACAAATATGGCTCCTTAGCTTGGCGTAAGAGTGCACACCTGGAATCCCAGCACCCTGGGAGGCTGAGGCAAGAGGATGACAAGTTCAAGTCTGTTCCAAAAGCCATTCCTGTACACCTTTTGCCTCACCTTTCCCTGGGCCTTGATCTACTTCTGCTTCAGCAGCACCTCCCTCTCTCCCTGACTTCCTCAAGCATATGTTTAGGGTACAGGTCTGTTCAAGGTTTCCCCCAAAGTGAACGTTTTTTTTTTCAGTAATACTTAATGTCATCATTCTTGCTCTCTTCTCTTCTGGACTATATGTTCATGCTTCCTGTATTATGTTTATCTCTGATAATAACATTTCTGGCAATTATCTCAAATGAGTTATATTCTATAATGATAGCATGCATCATTTTTATTCCTTGGTTCCATCTCAATAGTTTTCCCATAAACTCTATTCTTCCTCATACAATACCAATTCAGTGCAAAGAATGACAATATATTTGCATCATAGATTCGAAGGTTTACAATTCTATGCAGTTTTGGCAGCCATGTGGGCCAGGAGGAGAACCAGGAAGCCAACCCACACCCTCCCATGAGCCAGCTGGTGCATGGGCGGGGAGACAGGAAGAGTGCCCTGCCCCACCAAGCAACCAGCTGATTCAGAGGAACACAGGCTGAGATGATAGCAAGTGAAGTAAAAAAAAGAAAAAAACAACTTAATGCTTCTATTGTTTGAATGACTTCGCAGGCCTAAGGCCAGTAGTCTGAGCATCTATTTAGAGGATAACAGTATGCAGTATAGCAAATATAGGGGATTTTCTTCTGTCTTGTTTTTGAAATCCGATATTGTTCTCACTGTTTTGTTTGGTTCCATTTTATTGTTTTGTTTTATTCCCTTTAAAATAAGTAAATACATAAATAAATAAATAAAATTCAATGTAGTTTTGAAATTGTGGCACACAACATTTCTGTCCTGATTATAAAACACACTCAGATGTATTCAAAAGGCATTTTCCTCACGCTGAAAGTCATCCAGACAAATGTATTTCTGATGATCTGAACATCGACAAGGGCATGACTTAAACACTTCTTTTTCCACATACCAGGCCAGAAAACTAATGCTTCATTTAAGTAACTTTCCTATACTTTCTTAGCCCTTTTCCATTTGCTTTCTGAAAAGCAAGTAATCATCCAATTCAAACATAATTATAACACAAATTAGCCAATGATGATAACTGAAAAATTAATCATCAGGAAATGAAACTACATTTGTCTTATACATTGTTCCAGCCAGCTTTCACTGTGTTTCACATATCACTTTCAAAAATAGAAGTTAAGTTGAAAATGTAATGTAAACGTTCCTCTAAATCAGTTTGTCTTTTCTGTTAGAGCTCAGCCCAAAAGTCATCCACATTTCCACAGCAGAACGCAGAAGATCTGCTGTGGATAATGTTCATGTGGAAATACATTTGATTTACAACCAATGAATTACAGCCACCACTCCAAGGAATGAAGTTCACCATTGATAAGTTAACTCAGTTACTTAAGTAATATGCAGTTCTCAAAAACCTTTTCACAAATTGCCATTCAGTTGCAGTCTGCACAGACAAGAAAGGTTTCTTCCATCATTATTGCCTCTCCAATGCAATTCAGATTTTTCTCTGATGAGTCATTAACTCACAGGAAAGGAACTATGAGTGACCATTCAACAATGTTGCTGTCATCTGGCGATATCAGTGTTGTTATACCAGGAATGTATGATTTATAAATGTATAAATCACCCCTTGTTGATGTTCAGATCATGAGAAATGCACCTGCCTGAATGAAACAGCAGTAAATCTAGGCAAACCCACTGTGTAACTCATCCTGGGAAAGCCCCATGTTACCCGACGCGATTCAGAGTCCCTGCACAATGACAATGGTCTCCTCCTGTCAAAACATCAGCTGAGCTGGCCTGGTCAGTCTGTAGGAAGCCCTTTGTGTCTGGAGACAGTGGGCTGCTTCAGCAGCCAAAACAAAGGACATTGTGAAAAGTTATGTTTTCCATCACGACAACACTCAAAAATTTAAGAGAACTATATTATTCCCAAACTGATACCTTCACTCATTTGTGGTAATTCTCTGAATAAAAATAAACATTATTCATGCAGAGGTTTATAAAGCAGGCTTTCTTCACTCTATGTATTAATGGTAACTACTAAAGTTTCCATCAAGACATAAAGTGCATTTACATGTACTTGTAGTGTTTTAGTCATTACGTTAAGTCTATCTACTTTAACAACAACAGGGGGAAGAAAAACAGTATAAATCAAACCTAATGGTGTGTGCTCAGGTTCCTCTGAAGTTTGGACCTGAAATAGTCATAAACTCTGAGACTCTATTGCCCACAGTACTCCAGCCACCCTGACCTTCCCTCCCCCAGTGCCAATGCTAACAAATCTCTCTTCCAGAGACAGGAATTTTCTGATCATTGGCTGCATTTCAAAAAAAAAAAAAAAAACAGATTTGCATTAGAGATTGTTGAAGACCATTCTACATATTTTTTTTTTAAAAAAGAAATTGTTTTGTTCTTTGAATCGAAAGTCACACTTGGGGAAATCTATATAAAATTTTCAACCTATAGAAAGCTCTTCCAGGTTAACTCTGAGTCTCTGCACAGAAGACACGTTCCTCCAAGGTCTACTCTCACCACCTCCTCTCCCAGGAGGAAAACAGATTAGAAAAGCAGCAGCCTCTGAAGCGGCTGCCTGGCTCTGTTTCCGGGCTTTCCACTCACTGCGTTTACCATCAGATCCTATTCCTGTGTATGGTATGTGGATTTGGCTGAGTTAAAATAATAAAATGAAATGGAATAACCAGGGGCAAAAATCTTCTATTATTTTAATTTAGTCACAACTGTGCTTTCACATATTTGTCAGGTTTACCACAGATAATGCAATGAGGTAAATATGTTAATAAAATCAGGCTGGCCACTTTCTTTTTTCGCTCTGTGTGTGTGTGTGCACGTGTGTGTGTGTGTGTGTGATCCTTCACTGTACCAAAGAGATCTAGTGTAAATGGGAAAGAAAAAAAAAGCATGCTTCTTTTTTCTGTGAAACAGGGTCTCACTGTGCAGTTCAGGCTGGCCTTGAACTCACTATGTACCCCAGGCTGACCTTGAACTCCAGACAATCCTACTGTACCAGCCTCCTGAGTGCTGGGGTCACTGGAGTGTGCCACCACACCAGGAAAACAAAAATGAACTATAATTTTAAGCACATTTGAAGATCATCTAACTTTCTTCCTTCTCAAGAAATGAAGAACTAGTTTTTTAAACTTATTTTACCTCCTACGTACCTCCCATAGAGACAATTTCTGATCAAACGTATAAGTACCTGTGTGTGCATTTTGTTACGTACAATTTTTAATATATTATTGGCAAAAATACATTCATTTTTAGAATTAAGAATATTTTGACCAAACAGCAAAAAAGTGCAACTGGATATCAGAAGGTTAAAAGGCACAACCGAAAGAAAAACTACTGAATTATTTCTAAGACATGCCCTATGCTGAAAACTTGTGAAAAACATAGGTAAACGAGGACTTAAAAAGGTCAAAAGAGAAGGAAAAACTCCAAAATTCTGAAGGCTGCTGCTGATGTAAAGATTACACGTTTTGTTTTGGGGGTGATGTCTTGGTAGTTAAAGCAATTTTCATTTCAGCCTCTTATTGGCAAAGGCTTCATGCAGCCAATCCAGGCCTCTGAAATATTTACTGAAGCTCTATCCTTGGATACCAGTTCTAAAGTTAATAATTTATTTACTCTTGGTGAACTTGATATACATGCAGTATTTGACAATTTTCTGACAATTTCACTCTACTACTCGATCTCCGTAACAAGCCCTGGGAGATGACCCCTCTTTATAGATGGAAACACTGAGGCTCAGAATGTCAAGATTTATTTCAAGGCCACACAGCAAAGAAATAAAACCAAGCTCTTCTGGTTATCAATACCTATACACTGGAATGGAGCCTTTTTTAAAAATCCTCATGTTGGAACAGATTGCATGGATTATTTGGTGTAAATACCTGATCACTACTGCTCTGATTAGAATAATTTTTCATTTATTTGTTCTGAATTCTTGACCAAGTCTCTAAGTGTCTGGTCTGAACTGTTTACAGGCTTTGTCCCTGCCAATGACACTACCTGCAACTCTCCACGCCCCTGCAGCCATCAAATCGAATGAGTATTTTGCTTATTACTGTGATTTTATACCCTAAGAGAAATTTCAGGTTCATTCTATTACAATACTCAATTAAAACAAATAATATAAAATACAATAATAAAAAGAAGAAAAGCCTGATAGCCTTTTCAGTATTACTAATCAACTTCATTATACTATCCACTAATAATTTTTTTTAATTTTGCCTTACGATCCATTTTCTTTGCATTTCCTCTGCCTTACACTACTTAGTTGTCATGGTGACTCTCACCTAAACTACCAGCGCATCTGAAAAGATCCAAAGACATGTGAGACCATCTGATAATTAACTCTAACAAACCAAGGAAACAGACCAGCCTTACCGATACCACTTACTAACCACTGCACCAATGTGAACTTTTGCAGTGGGACTAAATTTTAGCACTTGCTTAGAAAACAAGTCAAAACTTGGGCTTTCCTATTCTCAAGCTTTTACAAGTGCCTTTGCACAGGGCAAATGAAAAGGACACTTGAGAAAGTCAGAAAATTGCTCCTCTCTGGAGCATTTCTGTCCTGGGGGACAGAACGCACTGCTGCGTGACCTTGTGCAGCCACAGCCAGGTGCTCTTCATCCTCGGATGCCTCCAAAGGACCCTCAGCCTCAGGCATTGCACATTCATTCCCCTTTCAACCTCCCATGGCACTATTACCACATTTCTGTGGCCTTACTGTGCATTCAGATCCCCCAAGACATAGCTTCCTGATCAAGTTCAACTTTTTTCAGTTGTATACATTCTGTATCTCTGAATAACAGGGCAGTTGTATGCATATTCATTTTTCCAGGGTAAATTCCTTAAAGAAAAAAAAGTTGCACATTGCTAGATTTTGTGCTCTGAAAACATTTTAAGCTTCTTCAATGCAGAATCACAAGCAAATTGAGAGATTTCCATCAAGTGGGACCGTAATTACCTTCAAGAGTTGTTCCTTCTCCAGAAAGGGCATCTCCAGCCCCAGATGCATACAAGGCCGTCACAGATAAAGTGTATTTGGTCCCCTCGCTTAGCCGCCTTAGCACGGTATTAGTTGTGTCTCCCCTCACAGTGACCTCTTGAGTTTCCCCTCCTGTCACTGGAGTGTATGTGACAAGATACTGTTTCACTTTTCCTGGTGCCCCACTCCAAGATAGCTTCAGAGTTGATGTCGTAGGGTCTGAAACTCTTAAATCTCTTGGATTCCCTCTAACTTCATTTAAAAAACAACAAGAACAACATCAAAACCATTATTTAATAAAACTACTTGAAAAACATTTTGCATGCATTGTATGAATTCATACGTTGTGTGACTCTATAGCAATTTAAACTGTTGAGCAATCAACAGATGACCAATAAATCAACCAATCACCATGTTGATTAATATTACAACACACATTGTCACTCCTCAGAAAGGCTTCAGTGGAAATACTTTGTCAGTGTAATGTCATAAACACTTAAAGGTAATAACCAAATGATATTGAGAGGATCAAAAGGCAAAAATTATACAAATGATGTTGACCTTGGAAAGAAAAGGTAAGAGAAGAAACAGGCTAAATGAGACCAAGCTTTGGGCACAACTCCCCTGGGGCGACTCTTCCTTTCACAACTGTGACATCTGAGGTTTCATAGCTTTCCTAGGAGATAGGCCCTGACATCTCTGAGGTGTCTCAAGGCAGCCCTCCCTCCCCTGGCACGGAGCACCCAGCCAGTCCTCCAGGAGACAGAGGGAAGAAGAGTCACTGGGTTGTTTTACAGTGCCCTGCACAAGAAAAAATCCCAGCTGCCCAGCGACACAGAGAGAAAGTGAAGCAATGACTTCCAAGGGAAGAGAAAAGAGGAGGCAGCAGGTGGGCAGTTAAGAATGGGCAGCAAAGGCGGAGGGCTGGAGGCGGAGGGACGGGAGTAGCAATGGAGGGCAGTGGGGGTTTGAGGATGCTCCCTGAGGGGCCGAGGGAGGGACGGGGAGACAGTGAGGTCCAAGGACCAGAGTCACAACTTCTTAGCAACACAACACGGAACTGAGATTTGATTTCCTTAGCTCGATTCCCTGGTAAAACAGGGACAAATAATAATAGTAACTTCATAGGGCCTATGTGTGACAAAACGAGAGAACACCAGAACAGTTTTGCACAGAACCTGATGAAAACAGGAGTGAGCAACAGCTCACTATTGCTACGGTGTGCCTGGCATTTCTATTCCTATCAAAAATCTTAAAGATAGAGAGTTAAATGAAAAGTACAAAAGACTTATTTTTTCTCAATAAAGTTCTATGTTAAATTAGTATAGTATAGTTTCAACCAATATGAGACTTGATTGTAGGAACATATGCAACCATTAAAATAAAAACAAATGACGTCTACAAATCTTCCCAAGGAAGTACAACATGGTGCCAAGCGATTGAATTTTCAATACCTGGCCATCCCTCAAATGATATTAAAATATTTAGTAAAGTTATTTTTAAAAATAATAGTCAGCACGACTTGAGTTATCTGGTCAGTTGTCAAGCTTCTCCTTTAGTCTTAAGATTTGGGTTGTAACTGTATAATCAACTATTTCATCTACCTTCTTCAGTGGCTGCGTTTCCGGTCAGAGGAGAGCCAGGTCCTGAGAAGTATTCAGGGATGATGGACACTTCATACTTCGTATCCGGTGTCAGGTTCTCCAGTGTTCTCCTCCTCTGATTGGCTGGAGTGGTAACTTCTTTGCTTTCCCCACCAGTAACTGGTCTGTATAAAATTCGATACCTTAAAACTCTCCCTGGAGCTTGAGTCCAGGTAATTTTAAAACTATCTGTAGTCTCATCTGTCACTTTTAGGTTTCGAGGTGCTCCTTTTACTGAAAATAAAAAATACGTATGTTCGAAATTTAACTGATTTCAGTCGATAAATACAAACACTGGCTTTTTTGAACATTAAATTATAGTATTCCTTTAATCCATAAGCAGGTCTTTTATTTTTTTTTCCCAAACTTTCTGGTTACTGTATTTATTTAAGCAGAGATTAAACAGATTGTTAAACCTTCCACAACTAACATTTGATCTGTACAGTCATTTTAGTTGGAGAACAATTGGACCATACGTATGAGAGAACAGGTATGTGGCGGGGACTCAATGAATGATGGGTGGCACTAAATTGTGATGCTCAAATGCAGTGTGGAAGGCACACATAAAGTCTTCAATGAAATTATTTAAGACCCAAATGAGAATATCAAAGAGCATTCAGGCAACACTCGTGAAACAAAAGCAAACACAAGGTTTTCGCGTTTCTCATTCATGGAATGAAGCTATCAATACAAACCATTAGATGCTTACTTGAAAATTCAACACATCTCTAGAACACTCCAGGGATAAAAAAAGAAACTAACAGAAACGAGTAACTTACACCCTGATTCATCTTGTATGGCAAGAATAAAAGTTAAATTAATCAGAACAAATGAGCCAGACAGACCCACGGGCTGGAACCCCAGCTCTGAAGCTCAATAGATAGGTAAGTTTAAGCATCAGATTATCCAGCAGTAAAACATGACTACGTATTGAATTATTGCAGTAGTTGAATGAGGAAATCCATGGAAAACATTTAACAGAGCATGTAACATATAGCAGGAGCTCCCACATTGTTAGTTAATGAACGTTTTGAATCAGAAACTTCCGTATTAACCAAAGAATATAAATCCCAGATTTCACTGTAAATAGTAAGCTAGGAAAGGCATTATCAAGTTCTATTGTAGTAGCTCAATAGCCCAAACTACAGCATACATATGACTAGAGTGGCCACACTCAAAAATAATTTACATTCGGAATGGAGAGGGTGCTTAATGTTTATTGCTACAGTTTGTTTTCACAAGAAGTTTTGTGAGGAAAAAAAGGAGCTTCTATAAATAACCAAAAAAAGAAAAAAAGGAAAATGCTCCATGGCCAAAAGTAGTGTCAATACATTTGTAAACAAGTAAACTTACTCAATCTATTAAAAGCACAAAATAAAACTCATCACAGATAGCACAACCATTTGAGAGTTGGGAGTCGGAAGTGTTACTTCCCAAGTTCTGATGCCTTAAAATGACTGAAGTTAGAGGTGATTCTCAGTTTTCCAGCCTAGGTAATCTCTGACGCATCCTCTCACAGAAACCCAGCACCGGCATTCTCTCGTTTTCAGAGCTAACACCTCTAGCAGCACAGCCCTTCTACCCGGAACTGCTGAGGGAAAAGGGCCAGGCCTGTCAGGAAGTCAGCAGAAGCCCATATTATAGGTGAGCGTCTAAGCTACAGAAACACAAAAACTGTAAGAGAACACCTCAGGACATTTTGTTTATCTTCCAGCCCTCAGTCAGAACTGCACCTAACCGTGCCCCAAAGAAAGATAACAATCTTACTTGAAAACTGTTTCAGAGAAAAACAGATTCTCTGGCTTTTCTCAATAAAGATTGCCAATGTATGCCAACCTTGCTGGCAAATACTTCTCAGTAACACTCTTACATTCTTCCTGCTGCTTTTTTAGGTTCTCTCCCTCCTATCTCCAGTCATAACAGAAAGAACAATTTACATCTTCAGCAGTAGTCTCTGTGTTAAGAGCAATTGTTTTCTTTTAATCTTCCCCTAATCAGGTTAAACTGATGTTCTTTAAATGTCAGATGTAATAAATCATATCAAAATGTATTCCACTCTATTCAATAAAGAGGATACATCTATACAAATAGATCTTAAAATATTGGTAAAATTATCACACTGTGTTCATAGCAACACTAGTCATAACAGCTAAAAGAAAGAAGCAACTCAAATACCCATCACTGGGTGGTTAAATAAGATGGGGTCCATATATACAACAGAATAACATCCAGCCTTTAAAAGAAAAGAAATTCTGATACAAACAGCAACATGGGTGAATCTCAAAGGCATTATACCAAGGGAAGTAAGCTGGATGCAAAAAGACAAATACTGTATGAATCCCTCCTTAGGAGGCACTTAGAGCAATCAAATTCACAGAGACAGAGAGTGGAATGGTGGTCTCCAGGAGCAGGGGCACAAGGCAATGGGGAATTATGGTTTAATAGCTATAGAATTTCAGCTTTGCACACACTTGAGACAGGTGGTGGTGATGGCAGCATGACAAATAAATATACTTAATGTTGCTGAAATGTGCACTTGAAATGACTAAAATAATACATTTTATGTTACATACATTTTACTACCGTTCTTAAAAGAAAAATAATATATGGCTACATATATATCTGCCATTGGCTCCTTTAGCAAAGGCAAATGGAACATTTAAAATATGATACTACTGAAATGCAGGACAGAAAAAGATGAAAGAGCAGTACTTCAAAAGTGAATTCCATAATTAGCAACAATTCTCAATGTCTCTGAATCTCAAATTCATCCAAATAAATCTAGGGGCTTAATTTAAAAGTCTTTTTCTTTTTTTCTTTTTTTTTTTTTTAAGACTTACAAGTAAACGTATTTTAAAGATGCCAAATCTTCCAGAGACAGTCTCAATTCTGGACTATAAAGTGGGTGGTATGACAAACTGGAACTTTGTTCTACAGTGTTTGTGAAACCCTTGTTAGTAGCCCCATCCCACCTTCTTGGGTAGTTTCTTCTCCAGCTGCGGGAACGCTGAAGCCATCCTCGTACTCCGCGGTCACGTTCACCATGTACAGGGTCTCCGGCTTCAGGTTGCTGACTACAACACTGGTGCTCGAGGCCGGCTCCACCACGGTGATCCTGTCATCCCCGGTGGCCTCTTTGTATGTGATGTGATAGGAAAGCACATTTTCCCCTGCAGGATCCCAGTTGGCTTTGAAGCTATATGAAGTCACCTCAGAAAAACTAAGATTCTTTGGAGGCACATAGGCTATTAAGAAAAAGAGACACGGTTCAACGTTTTTAAATCCATAAAACAACATGACCAAAGACTATACATTTCTGACATATGTGCACATGGGAGAACAGTCATTGAAACCAGCCTACTGAGTGACTTCTCCACGCATGACGTTTTGAGACAGTCACTCCCTCACAGCCTTACAAAGAGCTCCTAATCGTCTGTTCTGAGCATCCTAATGCTGTTATAAAAGCCTATTTAAAACTGCGTGCAAATTTTGAGCTTTTCAAGGCAAAGCAGTGGTAGACTGGCCTTTCTGACAAGTATAATATTTAAACAGTAGCAAAACTAAGAGAAAGCATCACAATTTTCTACTCATCCCTGGTACTTGAATATTAACCTTGGGTGTGAAGTAGACAGATACCTCAGAGTAAAAGTGAGGAATTTTTCTTAACAGAAAGGTATTTCTCAAACTAAATCTTTAGTAAACTAAATCACAGGAAGAGACTGTGCCTCTCCTAGGGGACAGGCCATCAAACTAGAGAGATACAAGAGCACAAAGTTATTAACAAAGAAAGCAGTGCATAAGGACATCGAATGAGTGAAAACGAGAGTGTGTATTATAATGGTAGGTCTCCTAAGGAAGGTTTGCTGAAAAAGGTGGTACTTTCAACAATACTGAAAAACAGAATGAAGTCAAATGACAAAGAAGATAAGGAACTCCAGATGTGTGAAACAGTACCCAAAAGTGATCCAGAAAAGACAATCATAAAAAGATTCAAAGGTCTAGGGCTAAGTTCTAGTAGCCTTTGGTCCAAAGGATGTAGCTCAATCTCCAGCACACAATGACACTTAGTAAGTGGTTACTAACTATGCCAAATAGGTGTGACAAAGCTGGATCCCAGACATACTTGAGGATCTAGGAACAAAATAATCTGATGACTGTTACGGGTAAGCAGCTTTTCAAAGAAATAACCCATACCCAGGAGAGAGTCATATCTCAGAAGTAAGTAAATTAAGTTCAATAATTTTCTATTACATTGGAATTGAAGTAAGTGTATTACCCCCACAATGCTACAATTAAAGGCTTTGTTCATGTAGAAATAACCTTTTACAAACTATACTAACCTTTTTTCTTTATAGCTGCCAATTCTTGCTCAATTCTAAGACAGATAGACTGTGTGAGTTCAAAAGATATCCTCTGAAAAGCATCAAAGTCTTCCACTGTGAACACATGGGTCTCAGCAGGAGGAGAGGCAATAGCTTCCAACTCTGAGCGAACTGCATCCTTCACACCAACTGCAAAGATTTCAACATCTGAATTCCTCAGTTTGATGGCAGGCTCTCTGAAAGCATCTGATGATTTCCCGTCCGTGATGAGGATCATGACCTTTGGTACATTGCTTCTCGAACCCTTGTTAGGCACAAATATCTTCTCTCTGACATAAGTCATTGCTTTGCCAGTGTTTGTAGATCCTCCTCTGTAGGGGAAGGTGTTTATAGCTTTAATTATATCTTCTACTTTGGTAAATTCTTTCAAAGTGAATTCAGTATGAGGATCTCTGCTATACTGGACAAGGCTTATCTGTACCCTATTCGGTGAAATCTCAAAACTTTTTGCGAGAACTTCCAAAAAGGCTCGAACTTTAACGAAGTTTGCAATTCCAATGCTATACGAACCATCAACCAAAAACACAATATCGGCTTTTATATCCACACCACGTGAGCATTCTGTAAAGAGAAAGAAAGTCTGTTAAGCTTCAACAGAGATGAATAAATCAATCAAGTAGAGATAGCTGTCTTTCTTAGCAAGCATGCTTTCTTATTATTATTATAGATGTTAACTCATATTAATTGCCCAAATCATCTCCACACATGTATATCTTATGCTTTAATCAGCCCTGCAGCTCTGTCTTTCCCTGTCCTCTCTTCCCTCTCACCCCAAGCATGCTTCTCTCAAAGAAAACTGTTGCAGTTATTTTGTTTAAAACAAAGTCTGAGCCAAGAGGACATACTGTCAAAAAAAAGACCTACACATATCCCAAACTCAAGAATGTACCTATTAACTTACCCACTTGAACCTTCATGGGTTGAGTCTTTTCCATGATTGAAATGGGTTCACTCGATGTCAGTCCCTTCATGGCAGACACACTGATTTGGTATTCCATGTCTGCAGAGAGGTCACGGACATTGAGCATGGTTGTCTGTGGCCCCACACTCAAAGCATGCTGCCGGCCGCCTGCGGTCATTGGAATGAGGAGGACTTTGTAGCCAGTCACTGGGCTGGGTGATGGATCCCACCTTAGTTTAATGTATTTCGATGATACTTCGGCAGCAACCAAATTTGAAGGAGGCTCAACAACTAGAAAAGTGACAAGCAGACAGTAGTTAATAGCAACTAGATTCGACTCTGTTGATTAAGTTACAGACTCTTGAAGGGTTGGACCTTCAATTCTCCATATTTAAATTAATGATGAATATGTCGAGGAGGGTTTTCTGACACCCTCTCTCCCCTAATTTTACCTGCACCTAACAAAGCAAAAATAACTAGTGTCTAGTTTTTACTCAGGTTGCTGAAAAGTTTAAAGACAAAGAAAGTCTTAGGAAGAAACTAGTGGCTAAGACATCTGTTGTCTAATCCTTCTCTGGAACCAAGATTTCCATTCTGATTTTGGCATTTCACCTATTACCTTTGTTTTCACATCTCAGAGTATGAACAACCTCTGCCGGCTGTGTAACTCAGTGAACGAGCGCTTGCCTAACAAGCACTATGGCCGTGGGTTTAATCCTCAGCAATGCAAGGAAATCGAACAAACAAGCAAACAAAAGCATTCCAAAGTAGGTACTTGATAAGCATTTGTTAATCAATAATTCGCTCAATTATTTAGAAAGCTTTCCTCTTTTACATTGTAAAAGAAAAATTGTGAGCTGGATGTGAGGGTGCATGCCTGTAATCCCATCACTCAGGAAACTGAGACAGGAGGATCTTTGTGAGTTTGAGACCAGCCTGGATTACAATGTGAGCTTAAGGCCAGCCTGAACTGCACAACAAGAACCTGTCTCAAAAAAGACCAAAAAAAAAAAAGAAAGAAAGAAAGGAAAGGAAAGGAAAAAGAAACATTGTGATCTTGGCCCCACCAGCAAACAAGCCCAGTCTGGAAACCAGCACCATGCATGTACCACCGCCAGACTGGGAACAGCCAGACCCCAGCCCCTTCTGGCGTGTAGGCTGCCAAACAAGAAGTACCAATCCCCTACACTATAAGCAACCGGCTTATCCAGAGAAACACAGGCTGTGGTGATATCTGTCAAGGTGAAATGCAATTGGATGCCTGTGGTGCTTTAGTGTTTCACTAACATTGCAGGGCTAGGGCCAGTGGTCTGAGCACAGGTTCAGAGGATATCAGTACACAGTGTGGCATCTGGTGGGGGAATCTCCTTCTGAGGGTTGTAGCCATTGTTGATTCCCTATGGTCTTCTTTTGAGGTCCTATATCATTTCCATTGTTTCATTGGGTTGGGTTTTATTCTCTTTTGTTTTGTTTGATTATGTTAAATCCCATGGCAGGAGAAGCAATTTCAAGGATAGCAAGACATATTATGGTAGCAATTTTGGATTTACTATTGGCTTGTTTTGAAATCCTTTATTATATCCATTGTTTTGTTTTTATTGTTTCTATTCTATTCTGTTCTGTTTGATTTTTACTATGTCTGAAGTTATCTGCAGCTATTTTGAAGACATCAAAAGACATTCTGGTAACTACTGTTGATTTTGTGATGTTTTGAGGTCCTGTATCTTTTACACTGGTTTGTTTTGATTGGTTTTATCCTGTTTTATCCTCTTTAAAATAAAAAAAAGAAACATTGTAATCTTTAAAAGCTATTTTAAACACCAAGAAAAAATATGCATTTAACAGTTAGGACATGTGAAGATTTTTTATAATTTTAAACAACTCTAATCCCACTTAATTTAGACTTAGAAAAAAAGCTCAACTATGTTCAAAGCACCATCAAACAGGGGCAAAATGGTTTACAACATGCATGTTGATACATAAATACTAATAATGTAAAAATTTCTTATTCTTACTATAGAACAAAGTCAAGTATTTAACAATTAAGTTACTTGAAGAAATTTCAGACATGTCTTCAAAATTCTAGATATGTCAGTGGAATCAATGTCCCTGAAAATATGGTATGTAAGAAGTGGCTACAAGAACAGGCACAAGTTCATTCATCAGCTCCTAACAGCAGTGAGATGTAGTACATAAAATGACATTTAAATAACAAGTGGTGGGAGTAACAGATGTGGCAGCTGGGTGTTTGGTCAAACTTCCTCAGTGACACAGAGACAGCACAGGGAACAGGAGATTCGGGCTGCCACCAGTAGGACAGGAAAGCCTGGGAGAGGAAAGTAAGCAACTGTGACGTGACCCACTCCCTTACAGGAGATGCAGAGAATGCAGAACCAGCTGACATGCAACTGCTCCTCTGTTGGGAGCCTTTGAAGCTGGAAATTGACCTAGGGCATGACTCAAACATGACCCCATCAAAAAACAAAGGGGCAGGATGGGGGGGGTGCCAAATACATGAAGAAGTTGCTACAGCCCAGAAAAACACTAAGCTCCTAGACAATCCAAGCAATGGATTGCTAGGCAGAGGGGCTGAAATTGACATCATCCTTCTCAGTATATAAATAAACCCACAGCATTGGTTGAGCAGTACCTTTCCTCCCATCAGGAGGATAAGGGCTCCACCTGACCCCAGCTTTGTCTCTTCTATATTTTTCTCATCCTCTTGTGGTGCTTCACCCCAAGAACCTCAGGAGCTGCATGGGTCGCAACACTCCTCAGTGAGGAATTCACATGTTTAAAATTTAAGTAAAGAGAGGTAACTCAAGGAAATTGGAAATGGGGAGAGGCCAATTTTATACTACAAAACCAAAAAAAATCAAGATTCAGAGCCCACGAAGCAATGAGAAGAAGTTCTGAGGCAGAATTATAGCCAGTGAACACTGCCAAAAGTCTTAAGGTTTGGAGATTAACAGGTTTGTGTGATTGAAGAGGTAGCTATTTAGAAATTATCTTTAATCATTTGTCAATTCTCAGAATGGAGAACAATCATGAAAAAATATAAAAGGCTTAAAATTGTGACTTTTAATGTTCAAAATGATTCTTCTGAAATGTCTTTTTCAAATGCCTCTTCTTTCCTTAGTGTATTTAGAAGTGATAACTGATAGAATTGGGGAAACGGTCCCAATGTGGGAGTACCAAATTGATCTTTGAAATTGTCTTAAAAGCTTTGAAAACATTAAGCAGAGTATGATGATGAAAAACCCTTGTTACAGTGAACCAATAGAAACAAGATTGTTATTAAGTCATAGAATGCTAAAATAAATGTCTCTCTAGCCTACCAGTGTTTAAGCCAGAGGGTAAGATAATTAAAGAAAGTAGCAGTAGTGACTGACTATAGACAGGCAATATGTACAACAGGGTCTTTATAAATAAAGAGCAAGTCACAACTTGTTTCCCCTAATTTTTAAGAAATTTACAATGATAGAAATATGTTATTCCCCAGCACTCGGGAGGCTGAGGTAGGTGGAGCATTGTGAGTTCGAGGCCGGCTTGGGCTACAACGCGAGTGCAAGGCCGGCCTGAGCTGCATAGTGCGACCCTGCCTCAAAAAACCAGGGCCGGGAGTTTGGCTCAGTGCCTTAAGCGCCTGCCCTGGCAGGCGGGAGGTTGTGAGTTCAATCCCCGGTGCTGCAAAAAAAAAAAAAAAAAAGAAAAGAAATATGTTATTGAATCTTCCATGATGGGGGGTTAATACAAAAGGTATTACCAAGCTGAGAAAATCAATGGAGTGTAAAGTTGGATAGGCACTGGAGCACACATGTAAGTAAATGTGTCTATTTCCAGGATGCCTGTAAAGCTGAAAATGCTACCAAATGCTCACACATGAGAACCACTGAACAAACAAGACACTCACCTTCTTCTCCACTGACCAGGTCACCAAGCTGTTCATCAACACCTGTGCACACTTGGGAGATGATCTCATTCTGAATGTCCACAATTCCGTCGAAATTCGCCACGTTGAAAACATGGCTCAGAGAAGGTGTGGATGCAATTTGTTTCAGTTCTTTTGCATCTGCAGCTTTAATACCTTAAAAAAAAAAAGGCCAAAGATCTATTGAAATGGGACATGTGTCAACCTGAAAAGGTTCCTTGTGTTTTCAATCTTTCACCACTGAGTACATCTTCAAATCCTTATTAAACCATGATCCAGAATTTTTTTATTTCATAACAAATGCATAACTGTTCAGATGGCAAGGGCATTTTATAATTTCACATAAAGTGGCCAGCCAAAGAGGCAATGAGTGTTCAGTAAACAGAGTGAGCTCTCACTCCAACCATGTCATCATTTGTCTCTGCCAAAGTAATGAGAATACTTACTTATGCAGAATCCTGAATGAGCTGGAGCCTTCAGGATTCTTCAAGCATTACATAATATATGTTATGGTTTGTGTCTGGGTGGCCCCAAGCCTCATGCAGTCATGGAGATGGCTGAATCTAGCATTTGTGACTGGTTCATTGTCTAGTGCTGGGATTGGCAAAGTGAATGCCCCATCTGCCCAGGGGCGGGAAGCCAGCATACAGCATAAGGGAGGGAAGGAGGCGTGCCTTCCCTTTTTCTGCCCTTTCACTCTTGTCACTTGTGGCCACCATGAATGGCGGCCCCTCAGTCACACCACCCTGCCTTGGAGCCAGCTAAGTATGGACTGAAACCTCCAAAAACTATAAGCTAAATAAACCTTTCCTTGTTTCACTTTGGGTGTCAGGTATTTTGTCTCAACAACAAGAGAAAAGTAACCAAGACAATATAGGAAACACATAAAAAAAATATTCAAAGATAGTACAAGAAGGGTTTTGTTAGAACCACTGGCCCAGGATGCTTTGAAAAGTAGAAAGCTGGCAAAGAATGTGACTATCACCTTGCCTGATGCATATACTAAGGGAATTTATGTGAGGGAAATAGATAAGTAGAGTTTTTACTCAAAGACAATTTGGTTTGTTACTACACTATAAAACATAGTAAACACTTCTAATAGCACTCTTGTTTGAGAAATCAATTCTTCATCTTCCTAAATATTATGTGTATCAAAGTAGTTCTAGAATACAATAATGAAGCAACATAATTTACCCAAAGAGAAAACTTCAACACCAATATCACGAAGCTCTCGGGCTGGAATTTCCACTTCATCCTGGGATTTGCCATCCGTAATAATAATTGCCACTTTAGGAAAGCCAACTCTTGCTCCAGCAGATTCCGTGAAAGTGTTTTTCACTAAGTAATCAATAGCATCCCCTGGAGGGAAAAGTAACATGTTCATTTGCTTTATGCTACTCAATTTTGCCAAAGTCAAAAACCACGTGATTAATTTCAAAGACATTAAATACATGACAATTGAGCAATGCTTTATTTATTTCCAAGACAGATGTTACATTTACAAAAAAAAAAAAAAAACCATGATGAAATCAGTAAAACATACCTGTCATTGTATTGCCACCTTTGTATGGGATTTTTTTTATTGCAGCAAGAAGTTCATCCCTTTGGTAGTATTGATTTAAGTTAAATTCAGTCCTGGTATCAGAGCTGTACTGAACAACTCCAACTCTTGTCTTCTCCTCCCCAATGTCAAACGCAGACACAAGAGCAGCAATAAAGTCTAAAATGTACTTGAAATTATTTCTTCCCACACTCCATGAGCCATCCACGAGGAAAACCAAGTCAGTCCAGGCACTGACAGAGCATTCTGAAAATATTTGACATCTTTTTTAAATATCGCATTGTTAAATCAATCCATCCTTAAGAAATATAAGCTAACATTGCAAAACTGTCATCCTTTAAAATCATTCCATTCATAGAGTATACTTAGCCATAGTTCCTCATCCACATACATTAAGGAACATAAAATTTTATTAGCACCCACAGCAGCATGTTCAGGGTCTTTAACAAGATGCATCTTGGAACTAGCTGTCTTTGTATCACTGTACAAGATATTAGGCAAGAGGAGATAATTGGAGACAAGACATCTTGAGGAGAATACCAGTCAAGGATCCATGCTATCAACCTATCTAGTTTATAAACTGTACCCTCATTCTTCTCTTCAAGTAAAAATTATACAAACCATCTGGGGCACATACAAAAGAAATAGAAGCAAAGTGTTTTAATTCTTTGGCATTTTCTAACAAGTAGATACAAAATAATTACTGTGCTGTTAACTAAATGCAACTGAGTTGAAGAAAAGAACATTTTTTAGCATTCTACTACATTTTTTCAATACACTTGTCTAAAGTTCACAACAGGATTAGATGCTAGACAGTTAATGGATTCCAAACATAAAATGATGCAAAGTAACCAATATATCTTATTCTAATTATCAATGTACTCAAATTTGACAACTGAAATCTACTGTATTACAAAACAGGAAATAATCATTGTATCCAAAAATTAAGAATCCATATGGTAACTTTAAAGTGCTTCAATGCAATGATCAGTTTTTATAACCAAATATATTATCATTCCTTTTCTGAATGGTGTAGGTGGATGTTGGTGTTCATGGAAATCTGTATTTGTAAGGCAATGCTAAGTAGATTTTCTGAAGATATTTTTGTCCTTGTAGATAGCTAGACTAGGAAGAGAAAGAGAGGGGGAAAATTTTGAAAGCCAAGTACCAGTTGCATGCTTAAATAATTTTTGCACATTGTTTAGTAGACCAACTTAAATTATTAAAAAATCTATATTTGGCATAATGCTTTGATTTAAAATAAATACTGATGCCTTGGGGAAAGTATTAGCATTGTAAATTTATATTATAAATCTAATTTCAGATTATGTATTAGGCACCTGAAAGAATGATAAACAGAGATCTGGTTAAACAGGCTTGTGTTTATAATCTTTTTATTGTCATTCTGGGATGCAAATTCAATTTTCACAAAGTGGCAAAATCAGAAGCCCAAGGAATCCCTTAAGAGTCTATCCTAGTAAGTCAGATAAAGCTATGTGGGACAAAAAGAGACTAAGAATCATGAAACATACCCTGAACAAAACTGTTTTCATCTAATTACATCAATTGGACCAATGTGTCAAGAGTCATTTTAGAGAAACTCTAGAGAAGGTTGGAAAAGCCGTCACTGACTCAGACAATGTCAATACCCCAGAGATGAGCACAGTGCCCACTTGGTCTGAGAAAAGTACCTTCTACTAGCTGAGTTGCCTCAGTGCCAGCTGAGTGTGTTTCCCCAGTCTCGTATTGCTCACACATCACTAAGTGCCACCTGTTTCTGTTTATTTTAGAACGAAAAATGAGCTAGTAAATCAGAATTTAACTATTACAATCATCTAATTATAAATTTCTCATACTGTCTGTGCTCTTTCTCGGTAAAGCTTATAGAAATTACTGGAAAAATAAGATCAATCTTCATATATAATTGGAACATCTCTACATGTTACTGACTACTACAAGCAAATTCAAGCCAAAATCTAGGGAAACACTCACTTTGTATCTCTGTTTTTCCAGGTTTCTTCACCCCTGGCTTTGACGGACCACCTGTTTGAACTGAATGAAAACATAATTGTTACAAAAGGAAATAAAACCAAACAAATATTTCACAATAAGAGAATAAACATATTGCTTTTGCCCACTGTCTTTCAGATGCTTGTGCCTGGCTGATCAGGCTGCCAAGTGAGCATTCTCTTGCGAATTAACTTTTATCACTGAAAATTTAGAGATATTTCAAAAAGACTTTAACATTATTGCCTAGCAAAGTTTAATGCTTTAAATAATTTTCATTCAGAACATTTCTGCTACTTCCAGAAACCTGGAATGAATTCTTTATACCCACTAACAACTAGGATCACAGAAAAACTACCACTGCTGATATAAATTAGCTATGTAATAGGAAATTAAATGCAAAATTGGAAAAAAATCTCCTGCAAAATGAAGATATAGAAATATTTTAATATATGTGTATGCTTACTTGTTAGTTGGCCTATAACTGGTACGCTTTCTTCTTCTTCATTATACGAAGTTATTGTCACCACATACTCTATTTCAGGTATAAGTTCTGTTAATAAAGTTTCAGTGACACTGGCTGCAAGGGTAACTTCTTTGGTGGGACCATCTAGAAATACAGAAAAGAAAAATATGAACACAGCATATCATTTTTTAAACATAACACAAGCCAGTATACTGTGATTTTCAGATGCATTAAAAAATCTGAAAAATTCAGCATCTAAGTTTTTTCAAATCATCCCAACATTTTTTTAACTGTCTTCTAAAAGCAGGACCTTGAGTTTTAGAAATTCAATAAGTGTACTGGCATTGCCTTTGCTCGTTATAATAATATTCAATGCTTTTTTAAGGCTCAAATTTCTTCTAGATTAAAGGAATATCAAACCAAAAAGATCTCATTGTTTTCTAAAACTAATGTAGATAACAAAATTTTTGTAAGTTTTTATGAATGAGATAAGACAAAGTAAATTTCCATTGTACTCTGGAAAACAAAAAGATTGGACAGAATTAAAACCAAGGAAAACAAATCCCATAGGTTTAAATTAACTCTTAGTAAGAAACAACTTACATGGAAATAATGTATCCTCCATGCTTAAATGAACATATACCTTAACAGGTAACCATGACCCTCTGAATTGACTTAATTCAGTATCAAACATTTCAAGGTACAGTGTACTGAGTGTTTATTATATAGTGACAATATTGTTCCTTCAAGAGTCTGCTAATTTTCAATTCAATCCAAAAATGCTGTAGTTCCGAGGGACTAACTGCCTGCTAGTATTTTCAATTACATTAAATTTTCATTGAGACATTAGGAAAGGTAACATGTGTCAGAGAATCCTGAGAAGTGCTCTTGATTCACATGTGGAACACACAAAAGCAAGTGCCCAGAAGACAGACATCAAGACTTTGGGGCATCAGTACATCCTGTGCCAAGTTTTGTAAGAGCTGGGAGGTAGTAACTTCCAATATCTGGAAACTGGGTACACCCTATTTGAACTGCTTTTTGCTTCAGGACAATTGCATTACTTTAACTGTAATTATATCTGAGAAGATTCAAAGAGGAAAAAGTAAATTCTTGATCCTTTTTTAAAGTCTTACATCATATTTCTTCACAAGTTCCCTGATGAACTTTGGTATTTTAAAAGGCCAAAGGATAAGTAAACACAGCTCCAATGTCAAGTTATTTTGCCATTATCCATCTCCACCGTCAGCCAATGAAGACTTCTTATACTTGGCCAGTGGAAATGGTTAATTTCCCACTTCACCTTGGAATTAAAAGTTAATCAACACACACTGGTTCTCCATACTTGGGCACTACCACTAACACTAAGGATAAAATGCTTAAGAAAGGTCAGAACAAATTTGGTTTGGATCGAGCTGATTTGGTTTGGTTTCCCAGGACTCAGTCTAGGATTTGCAGAATCCACTCAGTCATGCTCCAGTCTTGTCTCCATTGTTGTCACTGGAATAAAGTGTCCTGACTCTAAAATGGGCAGGCTGCTGGGGAAAGCATAACAACTTCATTACTCAGTACGGACACCATACTAAATATGAAAAATATTAAAGCAATTCAAGAGGAATGCCAAAACTAAGAATTCTATTTGACAAGATCAAAGATTACTAGCAATATTCTGAGCAGGTAAAAAATTAAAAGTCCATTTGTATTAACAGCACCCTAGCCCAGAAAATCGTATTAGGAAAGCTCACACCACAAAAACAAAAGAATGGGCGCTACACTGCAACTCTATAATCCATCAAACATCTGGTTATATTGACCAAATCCCTCAGGCTTGCTGAATCATGGCTCCTTCGTGAGGAAATGGAATGAGATGAAATGGGATTCTCTTCTTCGATACCTGCGTCTTAAATTCCCCAACATCTTGAAATTTACCTGTGGTAGGGTCCACTGTTATTCTGTAACCCACAATTGGATCAACTGGTTTTTCCCATGACATATGAACAGTATTTTCATCTATAATTTTAAAATTCAAGTCTGAAGGTGGGTCAACTGCAAGAGAGAGAGTTGATACTAATTACATTTTCCAATATTACAAAATGATCGGCATAATAAAAAATTGTGTTGAGCGAAGCTTACTAAAGTTGTCTTTGCATAAATTTGTTTCCAACAAATATAAAAGATATCTTGTTGGATAGGAATAAAATTAAAAGCTGACAAGATATGACAAAACATCAGAGAGTATACATATTACAGGAGACAGCACAAAACACTTTTGATTCTTGAGTTGCTAGGTCATTCAAGAATGTCCAGCAAAATCAAGCATAATAGAAACATACTTTGTTACAAGTACATACAAGTGCAATGAAATCACATATAATAACCACATATGCAAACAATTCACATAAAAATTAAAAGAATCTCAATACATGCTGAGCGCATTTTCAACAAGCATGCCAAATCACAACCTGCTTACAACCTTAGAAGTTAATTTAGAACACTGACATAATACTTTTTCCATAATATGGAAAGGGCTCAATGATTTTTTTTTTTTGGTTCATTCTCTGCATTATTGTCTTGTTATATATTGTTGCTAGGTACATCTCAGTCTGTGGCAGAGAGAAAACTATTTTAATGAAAAGGAGAAATCATAGGAAACAGATATGTCTCGCATGGAAATATACATTTAAATGTATATTCACATTCATATAGACAAATATTCAAAATAATAATAAGGGACACTAATTTATAAGTATATAAATAGTGGTAGGCAGACATCTATGAAACCAATATTTTGCCTGTTTACACCAACTTACTTGTGTGTTTCCAAGGTGTAAACCAACACTGTTATTTCCTTTGCAGCAGGTATACACCATACTAAAAATGACATTTTAAATTAAAATGCCAGTATGGTCCTTTACAAAACAATGGTTAATTATGAAAAGACAACATCAATGTATATTTATGACATTTATTTACAGAACTTAAAGAAAAAAGTGAAGAAAGATCAGCAATCTGAAGACATGACTGTGTGTATAAATGTGGATAAGTCAATGACAGGACTAACTGAGAAGTACAGAGAGGAATAGTTTACATACAAAACTGTACAGCCTCATGCATGTGCCAATGAAATGCTGACTTATTTTTAGTTTCCCACAATGAACAAAAGCCTCCATGTACAATAGTCATTACACAAAGACGTTTCTGAAATATTTCACAATGATATTCTCTCCACAAGGTTCATGCTTCAGCATGCAGCACTGTACTGGTCACTGTCCGTGCATGGCCAATGCATCAAACATTACTACACGGGAAGCAGAGCCCTGAGATGATGTTCAGTCACACTCTCATTAAAAGGTTTTAGTCTGAAAGTATTCTTTGTCAGTTGGAATTTTTGCATTTGTTTACAATCTCCTTTTTGATTTTTATAAAGGTCAATTGAAATACAATAGTAGCTTGAGGCAGGAGTCATAGAATTTAACTGAGGTTAGAGATTTATTAAATATTAATAGTATGTTTTAATGGAAATAAAATAAATTAAGAAAATATTTGCTGTAATGAACTTCTGCTTCCAACTCTAGGAGATGACTTTATTTTTACTGGATATACTAGTATAGAAATGAATGTTATTTTCTTATTATCCATACACAGGCAGTGAGATTAGATTATTAATCCACATGCGTACTTCAATAGTTCAACATTCTCCTGTCTGTAATCGTATTACAAGGTTTAGCTGAAATCATCACTTAGTAAAACAAGCGTGCAACAGATGTTAATAAGGCAATGGTATGAAGAATATCATTATAAAGTATTTCTCCAATGGCAATGGCTCAGGACAAATTTAATGCAAAGGCAGACACAACTGGCCTGAGCATGCTTTGAAAAAAAA
Source organism: Dasyprocta punctata (assembly GCA_004363535.1). Lineage (NCBI taxonomy): Eukaryota > Metazoa > Chordata > Mammalia > Rodentia > Dasyproctidae > Dasyprocta > Dasyprocta punctata. The sequence continues at coordinate 92,263 of RJWM01001967.1, read as the reverse complement.
ACCAGTACATGGAAAAACAGTACCACCAACCTTGGAAGGAAATTGACCTGAAGCAGCGGACATTAGGTTAAAACTGCTGAAGGTCAGCAGCGGCCCACCTTGTGGATGTCCAAATGGCCAGGATTCCAGATAAACTGAAAAATTCACTGTGGGGAAAAGTCTTTAACATTTCAGAGGGTTGTAAGGTGCTCATAGAAACTCAGCTGTGGTGCTTTGGAATCAACGTGAGGAAAAAAGTGGCCAAGTGGCATGTGTAAAACAGACAGCCCACTCCCAACTTCTTCCTCCTGATCTTATCACAGTTACTGTCCCTCTGGATTGCCACACTACTTATGGATTTTTGTTTCATGGAAAAATAATAAAGTTGGTATGAGTGTGTGACCCGTGTGTATTTAAATCAATGTGAAGATACAGTTTTATTAATTTTGAAAAGCTTTTGTATGAGGATAACTCATACCCACATTGCATTGTCAGAGAGTCTACACATTCCCTAAAACAATGCTGCTGGTGGAATATTTTAAAGGGGAAATACCAACACCTTACAATTGCAAAGAACCAGAGTTGTGTAGGAGAATCTGAACCAAGAGAAATAGAACTGAAATCATAAATAAATAAATAAATAAATAACAACCTACGCATATTCATAAAACCTAAATATTTACAAAGACTACAACTTCATGTATTTATAATTCTAGTAGTTTAATTTCATATTTATGCATAATGATTTTATATCAAAACACTTCTACAAAAGTCTCATTCTGATGAGACTTTTACATATAAATTGGCAAAATTTAGGACATTGTAGGATGGTGATACTAGAATAATCTTTATGAATGTCTTCTATGTAGTAAGTACAGAGCTAGTCACTTGATGAAGTGTCTATTTTATTCCTTATGATAACTGCATAGTAGCTGTTATTATCTTTGTTTTACAGATGAAATTCAAAAGAGGTTAACACAACTAAGAGGTGGTAACACTTTTATCCCATGGTTGGACTCTAAGGAATAGTTTCTACTGTACTAAATTAAATGTAAAAAGAAAATTTCAGTCAGAGTTAGGTCTAAAACACAATATTTGCATGTTGTTGCTTGTTAATATATACACACATATTTTTCTACTCTATGAAAATGGTATTACCTAATGGCAAATAGGTAATGGTAAACTTAACAGAAGAATAAATGCTGTCTGGTAAATAACAAATATATGGTATGCAGACTTCTCCAATTCAGATATAGATAGAATTGGCTATATTTTTACACTTCTTCAAGCAATTTTAAAACTAAAGTGTCTGTCTTGATATTTAATAAAGGAAAACAATTATTTTTCCATTAGGTCACTCCACATGAGTCCAAGAATTTGCCAACATGGGCCAGGGATGAATGGATGCATGGATGAATGGATGGATGGATAGATGGATGGGTGGATGGACAAGTGTAGGGGAAAATGATAATAAATTTTATTAAGTGTATATAAATATTACACATAAAGCAATGCTGAGAATAAACAGTGGAATACCATCTTGATGAATTATTAAGACCTCTGGTCTAGTATTTGATATAATAGTGGAAAGATATTACCTAATGGTAAAAACCTTTAGAAGTGTGCAAAGTGTGATGAGTTTACTATATTCCATGGCCATTATCTGTGTTTTCCATACAAAGTTTATATAAATTAAATGCTGTTTGAAATGCAATCAGAATTCACTTCACTTGTGCTTACCAAATATCAAAAATACACACTTGAAAATTTAAGATTTCAGGCAAGTTACGAATTACTTCATATGTGCTACAAAATTACAAAATGTGCTTTCATTAAACTGACAGGGTTGACCAGCTGTTGAGTTTAGTGTGACCAAACCAGAATTAAACTTGTACCAGAAGTCTTGGGTCTTGTCTGTGCTTTGTCCTAGGTGCATTAGTTTATAAATTTATTCAACCTTTCTGGGCCTTATTTACTCATTTGGAAAATAAGAAATTCAAATAGGTGCTCTCTAAATTCTCCTCTATCTTGAAATTTCTTTACTAATATATGTTAGACATAGAATTATAGAAATATATAGTAATTAGCATCTTAACCAAGATGAAAGACAAAGCTTATGACCTCAACTCCCTGAAAAACTGATAATACTCAATTGTTCATTACATACTAAAAACTATAAATATAACTTACAAAAATTAAAATGCTGTTTCATAAAATTTGCGTCCATCTAACATTCTAGCTTAATTAGAAAGGTGTCCAATTCTCAGGGAATGTTGGCCATTCTCCTTTAAATCCACTGTTAAATTTTCTAAAACATAATTAACATATTAAATAACATAGGAACCAAAATTAATTCACATACTCTACACATAGAAAGCACTGGCCAAATTATAAGAGCCTATTTTGTAGCTAAAGATTATAAATATTAAAGACAGAAAAATTATTTTCACACTTATTTCTATACAATATACCACAGTATGAAAAATATAATTCTTCATATAAGGAAACAGAAGAAAAGCAACAGAACAGAGGTAGTACTTTGGTAAAAAAAAAAAAAAAAATTAGAAAGATGCAAAAGGGGAATAGCAAAACTTTTTAAGTATGTCCTCCCCCCAAAAAAAGGATTGGATTTTCAACATACTAAAAATTAAGTAAGTAGAAAATGGTGAGAAAACAGTAGGAATACAAGAATGCAGTATGAGTCAGTAAAAAAGAAAAACTAACTATGGCTACTTTAGGACTAAGATCAAATGGCATAGTACCAAGCAGAGGTGCTAGTTGAAATTTTGAAATGTTCCAACAGAAAGAGTTCAGATTTTCTGTTTCCAGCTCATTGTCCCCAGAAAGGCTTTGGCCACAAATTTCCTTAGACTTTCCAGGCTCCTGGGGCCACTTAGTAGGCGGTGAACACCAGAGCTGTGCTGTCCAACACTGGAGCAACCAGCTCCTGTGGCTATGCAGTACCTGAACCGTGGCCAGTCTGAAACAGAATGTGTCGTACGTCTAAACCCACATCCATTCTCAAAAACTTGGTATAAAAATGCAAAATGTAGTACTAGTGATTATTATATTGATCACATATTGAAACAGTCACATTACGTTAAATAAAATGTATTATAAATATTAATTGTTCCTGTTCCTTCTTCTTTTTTAATACCAGAAAGTTTTCAGTTACATATGTGACTTGCATTTGTGACTCACATTTCCATGTGACAATGCCAAACTAGAAAATAAGGCACCAAAAAAAGAATCTGTTAAAATACACTGACCTAAAAGAGTAGAAGACAAGAGAAGGTAAAGCTTAAGAAAGCAAAACACAGAACTATATCCTATGGAAGTCAGTACAATTTCAAAAGAAAATGAGAATTCTACAAACCATCAGGATGAAAATAGTAAAATTCTCTTTTTAACTGCAATTTGCTGACTAGCCATTGTCCAATTCAGAATTGATTTTTTTCCATTTCCATCATTTCCAACCCAATACTTCTCCTAAGAATTCACAAATGTTTTATTTTCAAATAACAATTTCCTAATCAACCATAAGTGGGCCACTTCAGTGAATGACCTAAAAATATCTATAGTAGTGCTTCTAGAAGTCCCTCAAACAAAATTCCTTCGTAAGAAGACCTGAAAGGGTCCCAAAAGGTCACCTCACCTGAGGATCGCTGTGGGAAACAGCTCCCCTCACAAAATGCTCCAGTGCCTCTAGCGGGTGAGAGCCTGCTGCTTCTCTAACCATGCCATACCTCTGGAGACTCTACTTCTCCTAATCTTAGTTTTTTGTACCTGCAGTTTTGAACTGGAAATTTTTCAAAAACCTCTGATGCTGTGAAAAAGCCCTACTTTGCCATCGCTGCTATAAATGTACAGCCCACCCTGAGACGCCTAAAATCGGACCTGCAAAAGAATTTCTACCCGTTTCATCAGGGGTGGTTTTGTTTTGTTTGTTTGTTTGTTTTTCTTTTGTTTTGCTTTGTTTAATGAGCTATCTTTGATGACATTGCTGCATTTATGTTGCAGATTAATACGACTCGTTTGCCTGGTCTCCAGTGTTAATTGAGGAAACTTCCCATGGGGTTACGGAAAGGGCTGATCAGTGACCACTGAGAAATCAGAGCCTCCAATGGGCACGACGAAATGCATAGCAATAGTCGGGAGAATCTGCCGAAAGCCCGCTCTTTCTCTAGGGCTCCCCGGCTTAGTCGCAGCCCCGGCGCGGAGGTCAGACGCCCACGGTCCCAGGAGGAGGCGGTGCGGGCAGGGACCGGGTGCGCCCCGCCCCGCGGTGCTGTGGGGCGGCCCGGCCGGAACCCGGGTCACGCGGGCCCGCAGGACACGCGGAGCCCCGGGAAGCGCCGCCGGGAGCTCTTCGTTCGCGAGGTCCCCGAGGTCGCAGCGGCGCAGCCGTCGCCTCCCGGCGGTCGGTCCTGGGGCGGGCGGCGGCGTGGACAGCACAGCGCGGGGACAAGCGAAGGAGACACAGCGCCGCACGGCGCGCGGGGCAAGCAGGAGACAGCGGAGCCAGAGCCGAGCGCGGACTGACAGAGCCCAGCAGGAGCAGGAGGAGGAGGAGGAGAGAGCTGAGCAGGAGGCCAGGGACAGAGCGGGACACCGGGGCGGGGAGGGAGGAGGAGCCTTTACCTTCCGCCTCCACGGCCGCCAGGAGCAGGGCCGCGCCCAGGGCGGCGAGCGCCGCGGGGAGCCGGGTCCGCATGCCGACGCTGCGCTCCGGCGCTCCGAGGGGCTGCGGGGGGAAGGGGCCATCGTCAGGCGGCCGGCAGCGGGGCTCGGCCGGACCTGGAGCCCGGGCAAGGCTAGGCCCCGGCCAGACACTGGGCCCGCCCGCACGTGCCGGGCCGCCTCAGAGCCACGGAAGACGAGTCCGTCCCAGCCAGGAGAGGGAGCGCAGGTCCCCAGGGTGCTGCGTCCCTTGCTGTGGTCCTGCCACCCACTGGAAGGCCTGACAGCCCCGGGCCACCCCTCCACTCTGCCTGGGGGTGCTGACTCTGGCCCAGCTACATGCGTCTCTCCCAGACAGGCCAATTTTTCCTAGGTAACTGTTCTTTACTGGTCTCCGAGTAATTTGGAAAAGTATAATAAGCCTCTTTTACTCTCCGTTTTCCTCATTTTTTGTTTTCTGCCTGCGAATATTCAGGTCTTCCAGGTCTGAAATATGTAAGGCCCAGCTGAAACCTGGGTGATCGTTTGCCGAAGATTAGGATTAACAACTGAAATACATGATAAAAACATGAAACACATTCTTAGCTGTTTTCTCATGTTTTTAATAAAAAGTCCTGGTGATAAATAATATTTGCATTTTACTCTTCATTTATCTTGGAAGACCACAGTTATATTTGCCCCAGAGATGCTCTATTCTGATTTGTCCTGATTCTGTGACTAGATTATTTATTAAATTTTTTAAAAACAAAGCATCCTACTCATCTTTTGTAGTTTCCCAACACACAGTAAGTGTTTGATCCCGGCCACCAGAATGGAATCTCCTAAAATAGTCTAAGGTCCAATCTAGACACAGAAGCTCCTAGCAATGCCAGTAGCAAAACATAAAGTTGAGTTTGAAGTAGAGTTGACTCTGCTGTAGGCCACAGGCTAGGGCCTTGTGGAAAATGGAGCCGGGAAAGACTGGTGCTTGGAAATCCAAAGCACTAGCCTTACTTGAGAAAAGAGACTGACAGTCTCCAACCAAGCCTTTCCAAATTACTGGCACAATGCACTGGGCATCCTCCACCTGAGTGTAAATTGCACTTTAAATGTCTGAGGAGCAGGCTGCCAAATAGCCCGGAGCTCTTTTGCACGAGGCCAAAACTAAAGTTTTGGCGTCGCTCTGGGGATTCAAGGATGCTCGCAATTTCTATCTTCCTAATTAACTGTTCGACATTTCTCTTCTACATCAGTGAAGAGCAAAAGGTGAGACTGGGCCATTGTTCCCCGCGATCTGGCCATAGCTTCGCTATAATAATTTCCAATTCAATTGGCATTCGTGCTCACGCAAAACTAAAGGCCGATGATCGACCCACTAAAGGCTGTGTGCAGTTTTTTATTGTTTGGTTTGGTTTTTAATCAAACTTAACCAAAGTTCGAGGCCGAAAGCATTTTGCGTAAGTCTAGAGCGCCGCCCACCGGCTGCCAGGCCAGACCAAGAAGGAATCCTCCAAACCTGGGGTATCTAAACCTAAAAGCAGTTGGCTCAGCCAGTCAGGCATCTTGTCAACGTTTTAAAAAAGAAAAGATTTTCTGTCCTTTTTAGCCCGGACATACACCTGCCTGTTTAGCAGCACTTCGCTGAACGTTCTCAGACAACAAAGTCTGAAAGCGCCCGCCCCTACGTGGCAGCAAGGAGTCCACCCTCAACCCCCCACTTTTGCCCTGGTGAATGACTGGGGGGGGGGGGATTCGGAAGCGGTCGTCTGGGTCCACTCACCCCGCCCCCGCCCCCTCTGGCAGACACCAATCTCTCAACTCTCTCGTCCAGGTTAAGGAAAAAAAATAACACGCACGCACAGGTGCGCACACGCAGAGCCTCTCAAAGTATCACGCGTGTCTGTCGCCCACCTCCTCTCTCATTAGACCCTAGTAAGCCCAAGATGAGCTGAGGGCTCATTTCCCGTCCTGCCCCAGCCCACCCCAGCTCTCTTCAGAAATCTGCAGAGTTCCGATTTGGGCGGGTGGGGAACGGTATCACACCCAGGGTCACAGAAGAAGCTGGATGATTTCCCGGGTCCCAGGGCCCTGCTCCACAAATCAGCTCCCCTTCCCCCCGCGCTCTGTAGTCTTCCTGCTCTAGGATTCGAGATGGTAGCGGTCTCAGGTATCTCACAGACGCCCAGAAGGACCTCACCAAGGCTTTGGGGGAAGCCACCAGCTGGAGGTCAGAAAAGGCGGCGGGGAAGGGGCCCCGGCCCTGCGTGGGAATCGTCTGCAGGTGCCACGCGTGCCCGCGCAGCGAGAGCAAGCTGCTGAGCACTTGAGGGCTCCAAGGACCCCGTGCTGTGCGTCCCTAACATCCCTCCCCGCTGCCGGGCACAATCCGCCGCCTGGGAGTCCCAGGGCTCGCGGCCAGCGCTCCCGGTGCGCTCCACACCGTCGTCTACAGATGCTGTAGACGAAAGTCATTCCTGCCACACGGAGCGGAGTGCCTGTGCGCCCAGTCAAGTCTTCAGCCCGCCTCCGCTTTTACCTGTCTATAGGGCCCTTATCTAGAAGAAAGTTTCCCTCGTTGTCTTTGGAGAAGACCGGGTAGAGGAAAGTCGATAGAAACCGGACTTACCTCGGGCGCTGGAGACAGAGGTAGCGAGTGACTCCTCGCCCCACCGAGACAGCGCAGCGTCCGGGGAGCCCACGCGGCAGGAGTGCAAACTGCAGCTGGGAGGCAGCCGAGGAGGAGCTGGAGGAGGAGGTTCCCCGGAGGAGCGCGGACTATCCGGGCTCAGGAGGAGGGTCCCGGGAGGAGCGGGGGTGTTCAGGGCGCAGGAGACCGAGGGTCCCGGGAAGAGCGCAATTAGCGCGCCGAAGCAGGACAGCGCCGGCCCCGGGAATGGCGCGGACAATCGGGGCGCCCGCCGCCGCCGAGTGGCAGAGGCTCTGCGCCCCGCGCCTTAAGAGAGGGCTGCTCCCGGCTCTCAGCTTACTGGGTTACGAAACGCCGGGAAGGTGGAAGGCTGCCACGGGTGAGGTCTGCTCCTCCGGCGGGAAGGAGGTCCGCTTTGGGAACGCGTGCATACCTCGAGCATTCCTTAGGCGTGAGGTGGCGGTGGCCGCAGGAGCTGCCCCCCGGGGGCGGGGAGAGGGAGGAGGAGCGGGGACGCCGCTGCCGGGCTCTCTGCCAGGGAAGCGCGCTCCTCCGCCGGGGGCGGGCGGGGGCTCGGGTTTCCCCATCCGTGCGCAATTCTTTAACGCTTTTATTTTTGCTACATTAAGAACAACGGGAAAGCGGGAAGGGTTTCTCGTTTTCCGAACTGCAGGATGTGTAACCCATTTGTGCCCACTCTATCCCACCCCACTTCACCCCATTCTTCCCGCCCCTACCTTCCTCCCGCTCTGTCCTGGGTGCTCTTAAACTGATTTCCAGGGTTTCCATGAACTAACTGTCTGCGCGCGCGGCAAGCGTGCTGTCTGTCCGGTCTCCAGGCCGCCCGCGCGCGCGGGCTCAGAGCTAGGGTGGCCTTCCCGGGCCTGTCTCCCCTGACGCTAGGCGATGGACTCGGGGAGCTTCCCGTGAGCCAGGAGGGGTGCAAAGGAGAGTTGTGGAAACTTGGGGTCCTCAGAACCAGAGCCTTGAGAATGAGATCCTGTGGTAGAATGCTTGCCTAGCATGTATGAGGCCCTGAATGCAATCCCTAGTATTGCTGAAAGTAGAAAATAAAATAATGCCACTTCAGGGAATGAGGTCCATCCACCTTAGAAAATTCTTCCCGGTTAGAAGCAAAAATTGGCTCCTTTTTGTAAGTCCCCATTCCCAGCAGTCAAACCTCCTCCCTCTCTCCTCCAGCCACCCCCCGCCCCCCGCAAAATGTCTGGCCTTAAATGTTACTGGATTGTACAGGCGCACGCAGGGCACAAAATATAAACGAGTGGTCTCATCATGCCAGAAGAGTGCCCCAAGAGGCTCTGCGCAAGTCTGCGTGCCCCACATAGGCCCAGCGAGTCCTTGCAGATGTGAGGACCAGGAGTGGCCCGAGGTCAGCCGGGATGGGGCTGGAGCGACAGCCCCTAATAGTAGAAACCAGGCCTGGTCTCTTGTGTACCTCGCTTTCCTCTTGGAGCTGACCTCTACGTGCTTAACCTGCCCTTCCCCGGCGCCTTCACCTCGGAACTTGCCTTTAAAGTGACAGACACTTACCAGGCGCCCTTTCCCCCCTCCCGCACCTGGCCCTGCCTATTAGTTGGCTCCAGTGAGAGGCCGGGAGTTGAGGGCTGGAGAGAGAGGATCGAGAAAAATGCACATTCTCCCCGCGTGCCCAACCCACTCCAAGCGCAGCTGGCAGCGTGCACAAAGAGCCTACACAGTGCACCGGATCCACCCCTAACCCTCTGGCCCAGACATCCGTCCAGCATTTAGCGAGCACCCCCTGAGGAGGGAAACCCAGCGCGCGCGCTATGCGCAGACGGTCATACCGCGCTAGTGGGCAGGCGGTAGCGTGGTTTAGTACCAGTGAGCCCCTGTCCGAAGCCTGTGAAGAGCTCTCTTTTCACCCCTGGGGGTGACGGTCATCTCACCCCACGCGACACACACAAAGCGCGGGGCCCCCTGCAGCCTTGTCCTCGCGTGCGGGCTGTGGCGGTGAGGACGCGGGAGCCAAGTCTTGGCCGTCGAGCTGCAGGGTGCTGGGGACACCCTGATGGGCTGCGGCCTGGGGAAGCAAAAGCAACCAGGACAAGTCTGCAAAAGGCGACGGCTTTGCCTGCGAGCCGGGCCAGGCTGCCTGCGGGTCGCATTTCATCCAGATGTTTTCTCTGAGCGCTGTGTGTGTGTGTGTGTGCGCGCGCTTGCTTGAAGGAACACGTGGCTTTGAGTGTGTCGCGAAGGTGCTCCCCTAGCGTGCCCCCTCCCTCCCGCAGCCCAGGCCCTCGATGGCTCCCTACGCTGGGACCACAGACTGCGTGGCTCAGGAGTCTGTCCGGAGGACGCGAGGCTCTTCAACCCGGAGCCGCGCTGGGGACGCGCGTAGAGGCGTCCTCGGGCTGGGCATTCTGCTCACAAACTAGACACGAGGCACCTGAAGTAACGTCGGCAGATGCGGGGCGGGACCGCGCACAAAACGGCTCCAGACTCGCTGCTCACTCAGAAAAATTATCCCTGCCCAGAACTCCCGGGAGGAATGAAAGAAGGAAAAAGAAGGAAGGGACGGGGAGCGCGTGGAGACCCCGTCCCCAAACCTTCCCGAGCACAGTCTTTAGGGAAGAGGACGCGCACGCTGCGAATGCCCCGAGGGGCTCCCGGCCTGGGCCACGGCCGCAGTTTTTCGAGTCCGGGGCCTTTGCGTTGGACGCCAGGATGTCAAATGCCTGAGGCGGTGAAGACCGTGGTTTCGCCTTTCTGCCCTGCGCCTTTCGGGGTGCGTCCAGATCTTACCTTCTCTGGGACGCGTTAGGGTTTGTGTTAAATTGTTGGTGTTTGTGGTGGAGGCAGAGTCGCGCGTGTTTATTTAGACTGGCTGTTGCCTGTGCCCCACGTTCCTCGCGGCCCCCCGCTTCCCTCTCCAAGCTCCCTCTCCCGCGCGCACCTCGTCCCCCTTGGAGTCCCGGGTTCCCGGCGGCTCCGGCCTCGGATCCCTTGTCCCACAGCGCGATCTGGCGGTCAGAGGCGACTCCGTTCAACATTGCGGATCGGAGAACCTTGACGCTGTAGACCGGTTCCCAAGCCCTGGGGCGGTTGTTCAAACACGTGACATTCATTTGCGTGATTCTGGAGACTGAGAGGCGGTAGGGTGGGAGACGAGGGGAGAGGGACGCGGAGTCCTTCTTGGTGGCCACCCATTAGCCGCCTACGAAAATCCTGCGCCGAAGCCACGAGGATCTGGTCGCTTTCCATTGAAGAAGTGGTGACCACAGGAAAGAAAAGATCTGACTTCAGGAGGAGCACAGCGCCGCCCTGATTCCAAACAAGGCAGACGTGCCTGGGTCCACTCAGCTCGGTCCGCGTACCTGGGACAGGCGAGACGTCTCTGGTGTTCCCGGCGACTCCTGGCTGGCCGTGTCACAGGGCGGTGGGGCGGGAGGCGCAGCCGATCGTCTAGCGTGTGGCTTCCCCCACCGGGTCTGCGAGGGACTGGGGGAGACAGCGCACAAAGCCCAGAGCCCTGAGGTGGGGCGCGCAGAGGGCGCGATGCTCCTCCTGTTCTGCTCCTCAGGGCAACGAACCGGCCTGCGGGGGCCCAGAACGGTGTGTGCGGACTCATTCAGCTGCATCTACGGAGCACCGGCAAGCCTGCCTCGGCTAAGCACATACAGGCAATATCCTCGACTTTGGAATGTTCTAAATCGAATGCAGAATGCGCCCTCTGGTGGAAATTATGAAAAAGATGATCCTTACCTGACCAAACTGTTCGGTTTTTTTTGTACCAGGGATCAAATTCACAACTTCTCGCCTGCCAGGCAGGCGCTTATGCCACTGAGCTAAACCCCTGGCCCTATTTTTTGAGACAGGGTCTCACTATGGAGTTCAGGCTGGACTTAAACTCACTTTGTAGCCCAGACTGTTCTCCAACTCACAATGATCCTGCTGCCTTGGCCTCCCCAGTGCTGGGATTAAAGGCAGGCATCATCATGCCCAGCTATGTTTAATCTTCTTTATCTTGAACATTCAATCCCAAATGCTGTTACCATTCACAGTGCTCACTAGGAACCATGGAAGATTTTTTAAAGGCAAGCCAAAAGACAGACTATCTGTCCACAAGAAATTTAGTTGTACTAACAAAGACCAGAAGTAAGTATTTGTGAAAGTCCAATTCAAGAGAATTCTGGCAAGAGTATGTAATTGAAAGCTGAAGGACCCATGTGGAAAATAACTTGGAAGGACATGCATGGGACAGAGGAACAAGAAAAAGGACATCACAGGAAGCAGTCAGTTCAGCCCAAGGTGAGGAACATTTTGCAGGAAAAAAAATGAGCTACTTTTTCTTCAAACCCATGTAGAGAGTAGATTTTTATGAAAAATGTAAGAGTACAGCAAGTGAATAGTCACAACTATGAAGGAGCTGAGCTGTTCGCACTGCTTTTAAGATGAAGTTTTATGGATGCTGGCAGAACACACAAGGAGTCAAAGGACTGTATTGTACAGAGCACTACAGAGTCACAGAATGATGCAAGGAGCTTTCAACTCTTGCCTATGCAAAGGGCTGCCTTGAAGGAGCAGAATAGAGCTTGGGACCTTTTGCAAGGGCAGTGAACCTGCCTAGCCTTTGTCCTGGGGGGCCGCAGGGCTGCTGTACCAAACAGCAAACAAACCTGACCTTTGCTCTAGAGAAAAACTATCTGTCTTCCAAAACTTTTAGGATCCCAGCGCCCCAGACGAAAGGTCATATAGAACAAAGCAGTCGGTGCTTCTGCTCACTAGCCCTGCAGAAATGTGAGATGCTGAAGGAGAAAGTCTTCCCAATAGTTAGGACTCCTGAGAGGTCACCAAGGGAGAAAGCACCAAGGGTTGAAATGAACCTTGAAGAATTTGTGGGAGATAAAAAGTTTAAAAAGCTAAGACAGAGCATGTCAAGCACAAAGTGCAAAAAGAGAAGTTGAAAAAATACCAAAGGATAAGAAAAGTCTTGTGCAAGAAGAAAACGGAGTAGCTCGGCAGAAAGTTTGTGAACACAGCTGGAATAGTAGTGAAGGTTGGAGACAGCGGGGAATCTGGAGTTTCCACTAATCATGTCTGTAATTTACAGATATCCATCCTTTTCTATCTGCTATGCATTTCCATGGACCAATCCCTGACATTTAATGTTTGTTATCTTTGTGCTACAGATAAGGAGTTGAGGCTTGGAGGAGTCAAGTGATTTGCTAGTAAATTTTGAAACAGCAATTGAATGCGGAGGTCTCTGATGTCTAAGTCCATGGTATTTCCATTATATTAAAATCAGTGATCATTAAATAGAAGAACACTAATAATAATATTGCAAAAAACACATAAAAGGTCAAATCTGGCAACAGGATCTGGGGTAATTTCTGGGAAGTCAGCCTGTGAGCAAGGAGAAGGAGGCTGGGGAGGCAGGTGCAGAGTCTGAGGAAGAGAAACTGAGGGCTTCAAGCAAGGTGTTCACGAGAGCTCCCCAAGCAGCCCACTGGCTTTAAGAAATAAGGATGGAAAAACGTCAAATAGATATATTCAAAAATGTTCAACATCACTGATCATTCCAGAGCTTCAGATTAAAACAATACTGAAATTCCATCTCACTCCAGAAAGAAAGGTTATTCTCAAGAAATCAACCAATAACAAATATTGGCTAGGCTGTGGGGAAAAAGGAACGCTTTTCCCCTGTTGGTGGGAGTGTAAACTGGTACAGTCACTGGAATCAGTATGGAGAGTCCTCAAAAAACTAGGGTTAGAAGTCCCATTTGACTCAGCTATTCCCCTTTGTGGTACCGTCCCAGAAGAATTAAAAGCATCATACCACAGCAATATATGCACACCCATGTTTGTAGTGGCACAGTTTTTAATAGCTAAATCTAGGAAACAACCTAAATACCCATCAATGGATGAATGGATAAAGAAGTTTTTTTGTTCAATGGAGAACTACTCTGCTGTAAAGAAGGGGAAACTGAGACATTTCTAGGTAAATGGACGCACCTTGAGACCATACTCTTAAGCAAAATAAATCAGACACACATGTTTAAGTAGCACATTGCTTCTCTGATATGAGAAACCAAAAAGGTAAATAAGGACCAAAATGTAAAACAGATGTTGGAAAATAGGAAGAAAATGTTCAGATGGGAAGAAGAACAAGGGGGTGAAGGAGAAAGGAAAGAAAGGAAAATAAACAAAAATAATAGAAGGAAAAAAGGAAGTAAAGCTTTTGTGAATAGGACAGGAGGGGGGATTGAAGGGAGGAAAGGGAATTGGGGAGAAAAGAAGCATCAAGATATACCACGTGGAGGCACAAATTCCCTGTGATGAATGTGATCATTATGCATGTCTAAAATGTACCAATAAAATTAATTTTAAAAGAAAAACAAAGGTTGGGGCAATATCTTGAGTTGATGAGGCCAGCCATGTGGCTGAAACAATGGTAAAAATGCTACAGAGAAAATTAGGGAAGTAGACGAGAAAAGCCATGTTCGTGTCATGTTAAAAGGGCTTTAAAAGTGACCCATGCATGATTTTAAAAAATCCTTGGATCCTTTTCCTAATAAAGTAAACTTATTGATTACTAGAAATGATAGAAAAGCATCTCAAATTCAAGTTTTCCTTGGAGAGATGTATTCTTTTCAGGATTTTGCAAACATGAAAAAGTACTGGAGAGACAAATTTTCTGCAACATTCACAGGGGAATGATGGCTTCATTGAGCCTCGTGAGTGGCTGAATGTACAACGCTGCATGCTGTATAATAGAGTATCTATCTCGGAACTGCGAAAATAATTTCCCCAACCTCCCTGGCTTTCCTCTGCATAACTGTTCTACTTACCAGGATGGAAAAACAGGGGGACATCAGTCTTTGTTTACAGTGAGAAAATCATTTCAAACTCTTGCTACCATCTACTTTTTCAAGGAAACAAAATTGTAGCTTTATTAATTAAATAACTTCTTTTGGGGGGGTATTTTCAGCTTTTTCCTGGTAATAATAAATTTGGAACCAAAGTGCAAACTATTTCCAACAAAAAAGTCCCTCATTTCTGAGGTCAAGAACACAAATGAGCGTGTTCACAATAGGGAAGTAGTTAGAAAACCAGGTACTGAGTATTGCCTTTGTGTTTGCATTAGTACTTTTGTGAAATGAAGTCTTTTTGCCTTTGCTATTTTATTTCTGTTTATGAAAATGAAGTGGGAAAATCTGCCTACCCTATTCAGGGTGACCAATGTGCATTCAGATGTTTACACAGGTGCTGAGGAGCTGGACTCAGCAAAGCAGCCCCCAGCTTGCACAGCATGGCTGCTGTGTGGCCCTGAGTTTGTCCCTGTGAGATTCTTCTTTCTGTGCTCCACTGCAAGGTCACTGAGTGCCACTGATGGCCTTGTAGGTCTAGTGCTGTGAGCCTGAGCCAGGCTGCAAGAAAACATCAATGGGAAAACTGAAAGACTTCGGAACCCATGTCTGATCTCCATCCTCAGATTCAATGAATCCCACCCCTGAGCAAGACCCGGGCATCTGCATATTTTTGAAGCTGTCCAAATAATTCTAAGGTTGGTGGACTGACATGTACTAATCTGTGCAGGGGCACACAGGGGACTCAGCTGCCACCAAGACCATGAAGGATGTGAATTTCTCTTGGCCAAGCTGCAAGTGCAGCTCCTTGAGAACACTTGTCAGGACAGTGAAGGGGGCCAAGGCCAGGGCAGAGCATGTGGAGAAGGAGAGGGAAGGCTAAGGCCTGCCAACCCGCTGTGGCTAAAACCACCTGCAGCTTTGCAGTGCACCATAGTACTTGTCACCTGGGAACTAAGGACTGATCCTGCTGCAGACAGAGGCAATGTTGGGGCACAGTTGTAATGTAGAAATACATTCATGAGATGACAGATTTATACATATTTCATGATCAGTTAAAGGCCTCTGACCAAGTTGCTGTTCTGCTGTTTCTGCTAAATTCAATTGACCCTGACAATGTCAGAGCAATTGTCTATACCTTAAGACACCTTGGACTGACCTGTGCTCATTCAGTAAAAGCACTCTCTCTGGAATATTCCTATATTATAGTAATGTCCTTAACCACTCTCATTCAGTCAAGGTTCTCTCTCCAAACAATTCCTATATTATGGTAAAGCCCTTAAGTATACTCATTCTGTAAGAGTCCCCTCCCCTGCTTCCTGGAATATTTCTATTGTTTCAAGACCAGCCTCTGTCAATATATGATTCAATGCATGTAACCAATCATGTAACATTTGGTCACTTGCTTTGTACCTCCCACTTGTAATTCTATATAAACTAAACTCCTTCCTGATTTGGGGCGGTGGCTTGGGAGGAATGATCCCTGTAACAGTACACTGGTGTGAACTCCAGCAGTCCGCTGGTGTAAAGATTAAATGCTGCCTTCTTATCTCCTTGGTGCAAAGAGTCTTCCTTTTGCTTTGGTTTATTCTGGCTTAGCTTGGGAAATTTCCCACAACAGCAGAAGACATGGGAATCAGGGTCTCCAAAGGGCAATTCTTTTGGGTTTTTCCTCTGATGTGTCCAGGGACCTGGAACAATGTGCACCATATAACAGGCACTTCTTGAATTCAAAACAACCCTGAATCAGATCAGTGGAGTAGCTTGCTCCAGGCCCATCTCTGTGGTTGGTACTGCAAGCTGCCTGGCTTGTCTTCCTTTGGTTCCTCCTGTGCCCTCATCTCAGGAGGGTCACTAATGCTCCTCAGCCTCACTGCCTCACTACTGCTAGGGGCTAGGATGGGGCCAGAGACAACTGTCACCTGTCATGACATTTTGCATCTGTAATTTTTCAGAGTTGAGGTGAAGTAGAACTCGCCACACATGGGCAGTGACCTAGACAACCAGACACAAGACCAGGGGCCTCCCTGGCCCTAGTGCCTGTTCCAGAGGAGCAAGGGATGGTGGCACCAGTGTCTATCTGCGGCAGACACTAAGCAGCACTAGAGCGGCCTCCACCTGGGCACAGGAAAAAGGATTTGAGTCCCAGGACAGGATGCATTTGCCTGAGTCCCCAGGAAACCCTCAAAAACACTGCTCCACCCACCTATCACCACCTGTCTCCTAAGAATGCACACAAGAGACCTTGGGATTTCTGCCGTAGAACAAACAGAAATAATGGGGGTGGAAACCCACATGACAATCTTCAGCTAGGAATGTCAAGGTCCCCAAAGGTCACAGGTATGTGGTTCTTTCTACCTCCACGGTCCAGTTGGATGGTACACTGGGTCTGAGGAGGCTGCTTCAGGCTAAGACACAGCGGATGAATTTCAACTAGAAAGACAAGCAAAGGACAAAGCACTGGGGCAGGGACTCATGTGGTGGCACTCCCTGCTTCCTTATAAAGGCCCCAGTGGGGCTGGGGATTTAGCTCAGCAGCATAAGCGCCTGCCTGGCAAGTGCAAGGTCATGAGTTCAATTCTCAGTACCAAAAAAAAAAAAAAAAAAAAAAAAAGGCCCCAGTGCACTCATGGGGGCCCCACCCTGGTGACCTGGTCACCTCCCAAAGGCCTCACCTCCAAATACCACCTCTCTTGAGGTCAGGATTTCAGCAGGTAGAATAGGGGCAACATTCAGCCCATAGCAGAAACGTTTTCCCTTCAAGAAGGTAATACCTTAGAGGGTCTGGGGAGACTGTAGCTCAGTGCTTGCCTGGCATGTGAGAAGCTCTGGGTTCAATTCTCAGCTACACACACACACACACACAATGCCTTATGTGTGTATTACAAATCTGACTGGGAAACTTTTTCATGGATTCCTCTCATCAGCAAACGGTTACCTTCTGTGGGCTGCCATAATGGTCACTGAACTCCTAAAGAACCAGCTCAACCAAGTCTAGCCATGTGTCAAACAGTCCTGCTAAGCGGACATCAGATTTAACAAGACTTTTAATGGAAAATTTGCCCCATTTCACTCAGTCAGAGAAACAGGTGCCAAGAATCTCCTTTGCACTACTGTCTTCAGAAACTCCTGGCCCTGATAGCATCATTTTGAGATTGGCTGGACTTGAAAGCAAGGCTATCCTGTGAGGCAGATGAACTATGGAGAAAGCCAGTCCCTAGAGAGCAAGGGGGCTGTGGGCTCCTCACTGACCACATCACCGCTTGCTCATGGCTTTTCCCACAGGAATCATCTGTTCCATTAAAAAATTCCTAACAAAGGTCATCTTTCATCTTTCCTACCATAAAGCACATTGAAAGGATTATATAACATCTTTTCTAGCAACAAATACTATTCTAGAAAACAAAGAGAGCTAAACAAATGCAGTTATAAGCAGACAGGGAATATAGGCTTCTGCGAAAATGGGAGTGTCTTATAAATGGCTGTGACTGGACAGCTCTTGTGAAAAGATGTTTGTGCTTATCTTTTGGGCTACAGGTAAATCACTGTAGAACTAAACCCTTCAAACATTCAGAAAGCTCCTACTGGTATTTCAAGTTTATGGAAGTGTAATTTGAGTATTCCTTGATGTATCCAGAGCCAGAACCTGAAGGCCACAGCCTACACTTCATGGTGGAGTCCCTGCTAGTTCTCCGGGTCTGAGATGAGCTACAGTGGGAACACATTTATTACAACGCCACAGGTTACCCGCACTAAAGCATGCGGGACGTTGGAAGGGATAGCAAAAGAGACTAAATGAACCCAGAGAAGGAATGCCATTGATAGGCTAGGGATAAGATAAGACTCATAAAAGGAACAGAAGACAATTGAAGGACTGGAAAGGATTTTTAAAACTCGACCAAATATGGGAAATATGTATATTGCACTTATGAACACATCTCAATGCAACATCCATAATGATTATTTGATGTGAATCAAGTTAGTATTATTTCCTCAACATCCTATTTTTGAAAAACAATCTGATGTTGAAACAAGTGGCCCCGTTTGCTTAAAGCCACATAACCAGGCCATGGCGCAGCAGCCCTGGAACTCACATGGGCGGCTGCGGCTGGCGGGGTGATGTGACCTGTTACCCCAGTGCCCTGCCGCCCTGGCTACTGATCACCTGCAGGTCTCCTGTCTCTGGTACACCTGCAGTCTGCTGTGCTTGGGCTCAGATGCCCACACTCCAGGGGTCCCTCCCCACCCACCTCTTACTGAGGCCTTTGGAAATTGGTGCTGAGAAAGCCAGAGGAAGTCAATCTATCAGATCAGCTGCCTGTGGACCTTGAATTCTAACCAAATATTTCCAGAAAGATTGCTTGGGGGGAGAAATACACTGCAGTGAATAATAATTCAGTTTGAACATCCCTAACCACAAATCTGAAGAGGCATCACTTGAGGAGGAAAAGAGCCTAGTCGAAACCTTTCTACTCTGGCAACCAAAAGCAGCTAGGTCTCAGTGCACACAACCATTTATTTTTACACATTTTGAAAACAATTTAGAGATGTATGACAAATGTAAAGCCAAAAATCAAGTATGAGGATATTTATGATATTCATTTTAAAAGCTCTGATGGTCCAGAAACCACCAAAACTGCTTATAGAAGTACAAATTGATACAATAGGTTTGAAAATTTTAGCACTGTATAATAGCAAAAATCTCAGTACTCCACCCAAAAGAGATAAAAATATTCACCTGTGTGGGAATGTCTGTAGCAGTGTTACCCATCATAGGCAAAAGCCAGACGCAATGATCATTTCTATCAAGTGGATATGCCATTTAGACCGTGCATACAGGACATTCCTCTTAGACAAAAAGAAAGAAACCCTGATACATACACCATGGCAGTGTATTATACAAAGTGAAAAATATTAGACACAAAAAAAATGCACACTACGTGTCATTTCTTCCTAGGAAAGTATTCCACTGGTAGAACCAGAGGGACAGAATCAAGCAGCATTTGCAGGGGATGGGGAGAGAGCAGGCACTGACTGCAAAGAAACAAATGAAACTCTGAGGGGAAATCAAACATTTTGTATCAATCATTAAGTATACTGTGGTGATAGGATTCTGCATTTGCCAAAATTCATTGAACTACACACTTCAAAATAGTTGATTTTATCGTCTGTGATCTACTCCTCAGTGAATCTAACTTTAAAAGTGTATTAAAGGAAACTGTGGTTTAAGATTTTTTGAATCTCAGATTATTTTTTTAAAAAATATTTAAAAGAGAAAGAGAACAATGGCCACACCAGCAAATAAACCCAGTCTTGGAACCAGTGCCATGTGCAGGCCACCGCCGGACTGGGAACAGCCAGACCCCAGCCCCTTACAGCGTGCAGATTGGCAAACAAGAAGTACCAGTTCCTCCCCGTCCCATAAGCAACTGGCTTATCTGGAGAAGCACAGGCCGTGATGATAGCTATGGAGGTGAAATGAAATTGGATGCCTGTGGTGCTTTGGTGTTTCACTAACATTGCAAGTCTAGGGCCATGTTCTGATCATAGGTTCAGAGGATGTTGGCACACAGTGTGGCATCTAGAGGGGATCTCTTTCTGATGTTTGTAGCCATTGTTGATTCCCTATGGTCTTGTTTTAAGGTCCTATATCATTTCCATTGGTTTGTTGGGTTGGGTTTTATTCTCTTTTGCTTTGTTTGATTATGTTAAATCCGATGGCAGGAGAAGCGATTTCAAGGATAGCAAGATATATTATGGTAGCAATTTTGGATTTACTATTGGCTTTGTTTATTATATTCATTGTTTTGTTTTTATTGTTTCTATTCTATTCTGTTCTGTTTGATTTTTACTATGACTGAAGTTATCTGCAGCTATTTTGAAGACATCAAAAGGCATTCTGGTAACCACTGTTGATTTCACGATGTTTTGAGATCCTGTACCTTTTATACTGATTTGTTTTATTCTGTTTTGTCCTCTTTAAAACAAAATTATATATATATATGTATATAATATATACTTTAAAAAAATTTCTTGCAAATTTGTCATAAGATAGTATCTTGCTTCATACGGGACACTGTAACAAACAAAATTTAGACTGGATAGTTTATAAACAAATAAACTTATAAATTTATTTCTTACAGCTCTGGAGGCTAGGAAGTCCAAGGTCAAGACACGAGCAGATGTGGTGTCTGAGGAGGGCTCTGCTCCATGGATGGCGTCTTCCTGCATGCAGCTCCCTCAAGCCTCCGCTTGAATGCACTAACCTCAATGGTGAGGGCAGACCCTCTCTGAACACCAGATCTGCAGAGCCCTCAAGACCTACTGGCCTCCCAAAGTCTGCACCTCTATAATAGTAACACATTGGTATTAAGTTTCCAGGTAGGAAATCTGAGGTGGGGAAGGAGACACACACTTTCAGAGCCTAGCAAACAGGCCAGATCTGGGGGTGAATTCTTTGAATTCCGGCACCCTTGAAGTAGGGCAATCAAAAATTCAAGCCCAGCCTGGGCAATTTAACTCAGTGAGACCCTGTCTCAGTAAAAAATTTTAAAAAAATTTTTAAAAATCCCTTCCCAAGGAAACATTAAAAACTGTAGCATCTTCCTTCTCTCCTCCTCTGTCCCCCCCACACTCTCCCTCTCCCTCTTCCTCTTTCTTTCTCTCTTTCTCCTGAAACTAGAAAATCCTTCTTCTCCTGCATTTAGACACCAGACTTCCAGGTTCTCTGGCCTTCCTACTTCAGCACGTATGCCTGCTCTGGCCTCCTGCCCAGTCTGTCATGCCTTGGGCTATGGAGAGAAAGCCACCGTCATCTCCTTTGAACTTGGACTGAGCTGCACTACCAGCTTTCCTTCTGCTCTGATTTCAGGTGGTCTCTCACTGGAATTCCTCCACAACTGAGCAAATGCCCTTAATATATCCCTTTTCCTATATCTATGTCTGCATCTATCTCTACATCGACATCTGTATCCTGTCTGTCTAGAGAACCCTGGCTTCAAGGCAAGTTGGGAAATGTAGTGTTTATTTATCCCACGTAGTCATGTGCTCAGCTGCTAAAAAAAAAAAAAAGTAAAATGGGCACTGTAGGAAAACCATAGTCCTTAAGTCAAGTGTGTGTGTCCCCTTATCTCCCAGAATACTAGGGCCACAGAGATAATGTAGTTCACTCAGCATGCCCTGGAGACACACCAGCTACTTTGCAAAGCACTAAGGACAGTGAACGGCACCCAGAAAGAGCTAGGTAAGCCACTGAAGTCATGGTCTGCTTGCCATGCAGCAAGACAATCTCAGTGCTGCAAAGGAAATGATTTAATTTAACCCTCTGACTCCATTTATAGTCTTGGTGTGCTAATTAAAAATAAAAAAGTGAATCTGGCAGAATAGTGCTATACAGCAAACTGCATTCAATAAAATATTTACAAAATTAGAATTTATTGTTGCAGAATGGTGTTTTCTTTTAAAGATATTTTTACTTCATTAAATTTTACCTCTCCAAGCCTTCTTTAAAGCAGATTACTTATCAATTTGATAAGTAGGTTCTGCCTCTAATAATTTCAACTTTTTGTGTGAATTCTTCCCTCATTTGTAAAGGTTAGAGTTGGTGTCAAATAGATAATAGTGCCAATATTTTCCACATAAAAAATTCTACTTTTAATTGTTTTTTTAATTATTGAGCATTAATTTATTGTAAGTCAAAGTTTCTAACAAATTGGCCATATTTTTGGTAACAAAATAAATTATACTCACCTTTTTCAATTTTTATTCTATAGGTTTAATATTCTCTCCCAAATTTGTATATCAATGTAACAAATTCTTTTTTTGTATTTCTTTTTTTTCAAAGCAAAACAGAAAAAGGGTAGAGAAATAATACAAAATTTCAAAAAAAACCAGTAAGCAATCAACATTAGTTAATATACTGCATATTGTTATCTTGGAAGTAGTTGTTCAAGTTATAAGATCTAGGCATAAAAATGATCAGACAATCAAACAATGACAGCACAAACTATGCTTTTTGATGAACTAACAGACAATTAGTAGTATAGTTACCTACCTTGCACACTTATACATACATACAGTTTTATGTGTATACCTACATACATACAATCTTTTCCTTTCATATCTCCTTTCCCCTATTCCAGTTGTTCTTTAATTTTGAGCACTTCTTTTCCATTTCATTATGACAAAATCTATTGTACATTTTGGATCTTATTACTCTTTCAGTTTTTTATTATGATTCATTTATTTATTGCACTAGGGAGACAGTACAATATTTAAAAATGTGAGTCTGATCTATTTACTTATGAGTACAGTCTCAAGTTGCCTCCATTTACCTATAAAAGCCTCTAGATCATCCTTTTTTATATCTGAGTAATATTCCATTGCGTAAAATACCAGATCTTTTTCACCCATCTGTGGTTGATGGGCATTTTGGTTGTTTCCAAGATTTAGCTATTACAAATTGTGCTGCTATAAAGATGGGTGCATATATATCGCTATGACATGACATTTTCAATTTTTCTGGGAAAATACCCAGAAGGGAAATAGCTGGATTGAAGGAGACTTCCAGTCCTAGTTTTTTGAGGGATCTCCATATTGATTTCCACAGTGGCCACACCAGTCTACACTCCCACCAACAGTGGAGAAGTGTTCCTCTTCACCACAACTCTGCCAACATTTGTTATCAGTTGATTTCTTGATGGCAGACATTCTTTCTGGAGTGAGATGGTGTATTGAGTGATACTATGTACCTCCAAGTCCTCATATACTTTGGATGAGGCTGAGTCTTGTGTTTGTGATCAGTTTGTTGTCTAGTACTGGGATTGGTGATGTGAGTGCTGCATCTGCCCAGGGGTGGAGCTGACATATAGTGTAAGGGAGGCGGGTCTCCTCTCTCACTTCCTCTCTCTCTCTCTCTCTTTCTGTCTCATGCCAGCTCACCTTGCAGTTGAGGCGGCCATGAATGATGGCCCCGCCTTGCCACGCTGCTGTGGAGCCAACTGAGTATGGACGGAAACTCCTGAGAAACTGTAAGAAATAAACCTTTCCTTCCCTAATTTTGGGCGTCAGGTATTTTGTCTCAGCAATAAGTAAAAAGTAACTAAGACTGATGGAATCTCAATGTTGTTTTAATTTGCATTGCTCAAATGGCCAGTGATGTTGAGCATTTCTTCATGTATTCATTTGCCAGTTGTATTTCTTCATCTGAGAAGTGTGTATTCATCTCACATGCCCATTTTTGGTCTGGGTCTTTGAAATTGGGGGACCTGTTGTTTTTCAATTCTTTGTATGTTCTACATATTAGTCCTTTGTCTGAGGGATAACTGGCTAAAATCCTTTCCCATTCTGTGGATTTTCTTTTCACTTTGTTGGTGATTTCTTTTGAAGTGCAAAAACTTTTTAATAACATGAGATCCCAGTTGTTGATTCTTTGAAGTACTTCCCAAGCAGTTTGTGTTTTGTTCATGAACTTTTTGCCTACCCCTATGTCTTCAAGATTTCTACCTACCTTGTCTTACAGTAGATTTAGTGTTTCTATATTAATATTTAGATCTTTGATCCATTTTGACTTTAGTTTAGTGCATGGTGATAGACATGGGTCTATTTTCAGTCTTCAGCATGTGGAAAGCCAATTTTTCCAGCACCATTTATTCAAGAGGCTATCTTTCTTTCGGTGAACATGTTTAGCCCCCTTGTCAAAAATAAGGTGGCTGAGTGTCTTTGTACTTGTGTTTGCATCTTCTAATCTGTTCCATTGATCCTCAGGTCTATTTTTTTGCCGTACTATGCTCATTTTATCATTGTACCTTTGTAGTATAATTTCAAGTCAGGGATTGAGATGCCTCCTGCCTTGCTTTTGTTGCCCAGAATCACCTTTGATATTCTAAGTCTCTCCTCTTTCCAAATGAATTTTAGGATTGTTTTCTCTAAATCTGTGAGGTATGTTAATGGTATATTGATTGGGATTGCGTTAAATCTGTATAACAGTTTTGGGAGTATGGCCATTTTCAGAATGTTAATTCTTCCGAACCAAGAGCAATGGATATTTTCCCATTTTCTAACATCCTCTTCAACCTCCCTTTTTAGAGTACTATAGTTTTCAGTGTATAGGTCTTTTACATCCTTTGTTAGGTTGATTCCTAAGTATTTCATTTTTTTGGATGCTATTGTGAAAAGTGTTAGTTCAATAATTTCTCTCTCAGTGAGTTTGTTGTTTGTGTACAGGAACGCTATTGATTTTTGAGTGTTGACTTTGTATCCAGCTACACTGCTGAATTTGTTTATTAACTCTAGTAGCCTTTCCATGGAGTTTTTGGGGTCTTCTATTAGAGTATCATGTCATCTGCAAATAGTGATAATTTAACTTTTGCTTTTCCTATCCCTATTCCTTTTATTTCTCTCTCTTGTCTAATTTCTCTGGCTAATGTCTCCTGAAATAAGTTGAATAGGGGTGGTGATAGTGAACATCCTTGTCTCGTTCCTGATTTTAGATTGAAAACTTTCAGTTTTTTTCCATTTAGTATAAGGTTGACTGTTGGTTTGTCATAGATGGTTTTTATCAGATTGAGGTAGATACCATCTATTCCAAGTTTCTGTAAGGTTTTTATCATGAAAAAATGTTGGACTTTATCAAAAGTTTTTTCTGCATCTATTGAGATGATCATGTGATTTTTGTCATTGGCTTTGCTGATGTGATGATTTAACACACACATTTATTGATTTGTGTGTGTTAAATCATCCCTGCATTCCTGAGATAAATCCCACTTGGTCATGATGTGTAATCTTCTTAATGATTTGCTGCATTGTATTTGCCAGTATTTTATTGAGTATCTTTGCATCAGTGTTCAGTAGGGAGACTAGAATACAGTTCTCCTTTTTGATTGGGTCTTTCTCTGGTTTTTGTATTAGAGTAATACTTGCCTCCAGGAATGAGTTAGGAAGGATTACTTCCCTTTCAATTTCATTGAAGAGTTTGAGGAGTATTGGCATTAAATTTTCTCTAAATTTCTTGTAGAATTCAGCTGTGAATCCATCAGGACCTGGGCTTTTCTTTGTTGGTAAGTTTTAAATCGTGTTTTCAATTTCAGTAGCTGATATTGAGTTATTCAAAATTGTTATATCTTCTTGATTCAGTTTTGGTAATTCATACATTTCTAGGAATTTGTCCATTTCCTCTGTGATTCCCACCCTATGTGAGTAAAGATTTTCAAAGTAGTTATTCATGATCTTCAGAATTTCCATGGGATCCATATTAATTTCTCCCTTTTCATTCCTATTGCATGAATTTGAGTTTTTTCTTTCTTTTTCTTGATAAGGTTGGCTAGAGGTTTATCAATTTTGTTTATTCTCTCAAAGAACCAACTGCTTGATTCATTAACTTTTGTATTGTTTTCTTAATCTTAATTGCATTAATTTTTGCTCTGATTTTTATCATTTCCTCTCTTCTATGAGCTTTGGGCTTGACTTGCTCTTCTTTTTCTAGAAGCTTGAAGTATAACATTAGGTTGTTTATTTGTGCTTGTTCTGTTTTCTTGATGTGGTAATTTATTGATATGTATTTCCCTCTTACGACCACTTTCATTGTGTCCCACAAGTTTTGGTATGTTGTATCTGCATTTTCATTGAATTTTAGGTATTGTTTAATTTCTTCTTTAATTCCATCTATAACCCATTGGTTGTTCAAGAGGTTGTTATTTAATTTTCATGTGTTTACGTGGGTTTTGCAGTTTCTTTTGCCTTTTAATTTCCAATTTCAGTGCACTATGATCAGATAATATGCATGGGACCATTTCAATCCCTTTGCATTTACTTAAACATGTTCAGTGGGCTAGTATGTGGTCTATTTTAGAGAGCATCCCAAGTGCAGCTGAGAAGAATATGTATTCTGATGTGGTTGGGTAGAACACTCTGCAAACGTCTACTTAGTCCATTTGTTCACAGATTTGATTCAGTTCTGTTATTTCTTTGCTGACTTTTTGTCTAGTTGATCTGTCTCTTTGTGCCAATGGAGTATTAAGGTCCCCTATTACAATTGTGTTGTCGCTTATTTGGTTTTTCATGTCTATTAGTATTTGTCTTATGTAGTTGGGTGCCCCTGTATTTGATGCATATATATTTATGATTGTTAGCTCTTCCTCCTGAATTAGTTCCCTGATAAGTATGTAGTGACGTTCTTTATCTCTTTTGATCACTTTTGGTTTGAAGTTCATATTGTCTGCAAACAGAATAGCTACCCCTGTCTTTTTCTGGATTCCTGTTGCATGGAATATTGTTTTCCATCCTTTGACTTTTAGTCTTTGAATTTCCTTTTGAGTCAGATGTGTTTCTTGTATACAGCATATTGTTGGATCCTGTTTCTTGATCCATTCTGTCAACCTATTTCTTTTAATAGGTGAATTGAGGCCATTTACATTGATGGATATAACTGATATGTACTGGCTCAACTTTGTCATGTTATTTTCCTGTTGTTGGTTTCCTGCTTTTCCCCCTTGTTTAATTGCTTGCCCTGTCTGGTGGTTTCTTTCTGTTGTTGTTCTGGGAATTGCAGTCATTTTTACCTCACTCTAGTATACCTTTCACTACTGCTTCTAGGGTTGGTTTGGTGGACATGAATTTCTTCAGTTGTTCTTTCTCATGGAAGTTTCTTATTTCTCCATTAATTTTCTTTTCCTGTTTTTAGAGATTTTTTTAAATTTTGTTTTAAAGAGGATAAAACCAAGGAAAATATAACAGAATAAAACCAATCAATAATAAATCAGCATAAGTGATATAGGACTTCAAAACCTTACAAAATCAACAATAGTTATCATAATGCCTTTTGCTCTTTTCAAAATAGCTGCAGATACATTCAGATATAGTAAAAATTGAACAGAACAGAATAGAATAGAAACAATAAAACCAAAACAGTGAATGCAATAAAGGACTTCATAGCAAGCCACTAGTAAATCCAAAATGGCTACCATAATATGTCTTGTTATCTTTCAAATAGCTGTTTGTGTCATCAGATTTAACATAACCAAACAAAGCAAAAGAGAATAAAACTCAACCCAATGAACCAATAAAAATGATATGGTTTCCTGGCCGGGATAACTTTCTGGTGAGGCCTGGATCTTCCCCCACCCCGCACAGTGCACAAATGGTGCAGACTCATGGAGAGAGGCTTGGGTGTGGCTGACCCCACTCCAGCAGCAGCTGGTGCATGGCACTGGTTTCCAGCCTGGGAGCAGCTCCTGGCAAGGCCCCTGGTTCTCTCCCCCTACAGTCTGCAAAATCCATATTAGAGATTATAAGTAATCTAGAGATGATTTAAAGTGTAACAGAAGATGTGCATAGGTTACATGTAAATACTACAGCATCCTGTATGAGGGACTTGAAAATCCTCAAATTTTATATCCATGAACACTGGGGAATGGTTATGTGTGAAGACAGGGCTTTTAGAAAGTGATTAAGGCTACACGCGTTCATAAAGGTGAAATTTTAATCCAGTAAGATCGGTGACCTTATGAGAAGAGGAAGACAGAGAAACTCTCCCATCCTCACACAAATGTGAAAACACAACAGGAAGGTAGCCATCTGCAAGCCAAGAAGAGAGCCCTCGCTAGAGCTTTGCCACACTGGCATTTTGATTGCTACTTTCAGCCTCCAAACCTGTGAGAAAAGTAATGTCTGCTCTTTAACCCATCCTGTATATGGTACTTTGCTGTAGCAGCCTGAGCAGATGGAGACAACATGTTTCAGTACTTCTATGTCTTATCTGCCCAATAAACTCTGCAGTCCCAGGATAGATTGTTATCGTTATTGTTTATTCCTTTTTATCTAAGAGAAAAAAGACACAGAAAAGAAAGACAAAAAGCAAAAGAGACTAACAACAACAACAAATCCAATACAATAACATTATAGGTTTACAAAACAAGATGATAGGAATTTGACAGTGGTTGTAATATTGCATATTGTTACCTTCAAACGGTTGTTTAGGTTAACAGATATAGGCATGTCAAATTGATGCAATCATATGAGTATTAACTGTTCTTTTTCAATAACTAATACACTTAATAGTATAGTCATTTTAGCTATCTTATGTACACATATGCACAAATTTATGTCCTTTTCCTTTTCCCTTCCTTCTTTCCTCCTTTCCCCTATCCCAATTACTTTTGCTCTTTGAGCAGTTTCTTACCCTTACACAGTATTTATTGTAGATTTTGGATCGTATATGCTTTTTCAATTTCTTACACTAGGGAGACAATATGGCATCTACACTTGTGAGTTTGGTTTATTTCACTTATGAGTATAGTCTCAAGTTGTGTCCATTTACTTTTAAAGTCTTGATGCAGTCTTTCTTGGTAGCTGAATAGTACTCCATTATATAAAAATACCACATCTTTTTTATCCATTCCTTGATTGATGGGCACTTGGGTTGTTTCCGAGATTTGGCTATTACAAATTGTTTTGCTATAAACATGGCTGCACAAATATCACTGCTGTATGATGTTTTCAATTCTTCTGGGAAAATGCCCAGAAGCAAGATAGCTGGAATCTCTAATCCCAGCTTCTTGAGGAATTGTATGAGTTTGGTCTTGGGTCCCCCCAAGGCCTCATGTAACTTGGATAGGGCCGAGTCTGGCATTCATGATTGGTTTGTTGTCTAGCACTGTGATTGGTGATGTGAGTGCTGCACCCACCCAGGAGTGGAGCTGACTTGCAGTGTAAAGGCAAGGGGAAGGCCTCTTGTGCTCTCTTGCTGGTTCACCTTGCTGTCTGACAGCCTCCATGAATGGCTGCCCCACCACGCCATGCTGCCTTGGAGCCAGCTGAGTATGGACTGAAACCGCTGAGTACTGTAAGAAATAAACCTGTCCTTCCCTAATTTTCGGTGTCAGGTATTTTGTCCTAGCAGCGAGTGAAAAGTAACTAAGACAGGAATCTCCACACTGGTTTCCATAGTGGTTGTACCAGTCTACACTCCCTCCAACAGTGGAGAAGAGTTCCTTTTCCCCTACGGCCCTTCCAGCATTTGTTATTGGTTGATTTTTTTATCTTGGCCATTCTTTCTGGGGTGAGATGGAATCTGTGTTGTTTTAATTTGCATTTTCTGAATGACCATTGATGCTGAATACTTTTCCATATATTTATTTACTGCTGTATGATGTATTTCTTCCTCTGAGAACTGTGTATTCCATTCTCAGATGCCCATTTTTGGATTGGGTCCTTGAATTTTAGGGGACTGATGGTTTTTAACTCTTTATATGTTTTAGATAGAAGTCTTTTGTCTAAGGGACAGTTGGCTAAGATATTTTCCCAATTTGTGGGTTTTCTTTTCACTCTGTTGGAGATTTCCTTTGACATGCAAAAACTTTTTTAAAAGACAAGATCCCAGTTATTGATTCTGAGAAGTATTTCCCATGCAGTTTGATTTTTGTTGATGAACTCTCTGCCTACTCCTATGTCCTCAAGGTTTTTACCTACTTTATCTTCCAGCAAATTTAGTGTCTGTTTTAATATTCAGATCTTCAATTCATTTTGACTTTATTTTAGTGCATGGTGAAAGACATGGGTCTAGTTTTAGTTTTTGGCATATGGAAAGCTAGTTTTTCCAGCACCACTTATTAAAGAGGCTATCTTCCAATGTACATGTTTGGCCCCTTTGTCAAAGATAAGGTGGTTGAGTGTTTGTAGTTGTGGCTTTTTTTTTTTTTTTTTTTTTTTTTTTTTTTTTTTTTTTTTTTTTTTTTTTTTTTTTTTTTTTTTTTTTTTTTTTTTTTTTTTTTTTTTTTTTTTTTTTTTTTTTTTTTTTTTTTTTTTTTTTTTTTTTTTTTTTTTTTTTTTTTTTTTTTTTTTTGTCTAATTGATCTATTTGTGATAGTAGGGTACTGAAGTCTCCCACTATAATTATGTTTATGTGTGTTTGATCTTTTACGTCCAGTAGCACTGAATTTATGAATTTGGGGGCACTGCTGTTCTGTGCATGTGTGTTGGTATCTTTTCCTGTTGAACTGTTTCCTTAACCAATATGTAGTGGCCCTCTTTGCCTCTTCTGATCAGTTTTGGCTTGAGGTCCACTTTGTCTGAAAATAAGATAGCTACTCCCACTTGTTTACAGGCTCCCATAGCATGGAAAATTGTTTTCTATCCTTTGATTTTTAGTCAAATAAATTTCAGTCTGAATTAAATGTGCTTCTTATAGATAGCATATAATTAGGTTTCATTTTTTGTCCCAAATGACAATCTATAAATTTTGATTAGGTAGTTAAGACCATTCACATTGAGATTTATTACTGAAAGGTATTGACTTATTTCTGTCATTTAATTATTTTGTTATTGTTTATGACTTTATTTTCCCTTCTGCTTCACTGCTTATCCTACCTGATACACTCATTCCACTTCTTGTCATTGTTGGCTTCTCTCTGTCTCTGTCTCTCTGTCTCTCTCTCTCTCTCAGGTCAGGTCTTGCTATGCAGTTTAGCCTGGCCTTGAACTCATAGCAATCCTCCTGCCTCAGCCTCCCAAGTGCTGGGATTACAGGCATGTGCCACACACCCAGCTAAATAGGCCAGGCACCCAGGGCATCTGCTCCAGACCAGTCCCTTTTCCTGCAGTGTCTTTTTGCCATTTATGACTGACCACTCAGCTTCTATAGTCTCCATTGGAATCTGACCACCTTGTTCAATACTGCAAATAAATGCTGCCCCCAATCCAACTTGTCCCTTTTTGTTACCTCCAAGTGCCTCCCTGGCAAGCACAAGGTCATGAGTTCTATTCCCAGTACCAAAAACAACAACAACAAAGCTTACTTCCATTTTCTTTTCCCCATTACACCTTTTTACAGTATTTGTCCCATATTGAGCACCTAACTACTGTTTGGAGTCACTGGTACCATTCCGTTCCATTACATGATGACTGCTGGGGCATCCAGGAAATCCTGCCTTGGCTGACTCCTAGCTACAGAAACCTACCTGAACCTACTGCAAAATGAAAACATGATTGGCTGATGGAATTAACCAAGCCCTAAAAACAAGCACGGGCCTGGGCACCAGAAACAATTATAACTAGCACTCCAAATGCATCAAGGTCCTGCCTTGTATGTTAATTTCACGCTTTAAGAAACACACTGGCTCCACAGAAACTACAGAATACAACTTGTTCCTATTAGAACGGACCTCAGGTATGCCTGGCAAAGCACAGGGAGACAGTTCCTGGCCTCCTCACATGCACGCTGGTGACAGGACACAGTGAGAGCCACAGGAAAAGGGTAAGCTTGCGCTGGGCTTTGAAGAGAACCCACCCAGTGAGCATGTGCTCTTTACCCATCCTCCCTCTTCCTGCTGGACAGGAACAAGGGGCTGGAGTTCAAGCAGCCATCCTGGGAGGATGAAGGCCACGGAGGATAAAAAGCATGCAGTAAGGACAGCAGAGTTGAAAGACAAGACACCTAGTGTGTGCAAGAAACCGATGCGACCTAGAGTACCAACCTGACTAGCTGAGAGTCCTACTCTGTACGAAGGATAAGATTAGCTCTCAGGAGCTAATAGGAATATCAAACATTTATCACACACTGGGTATGTGCCAGAATGCCTTTCTTGTGCTTTGTGTTAGAAAAAATCAGGTGAACTACATAGTGTGGCCCTGTCTCAAAAAACTAGGGCCAGGAGTTTGGCTCAGTGGCTTAAGCGCCTGCTTGGCAGGTAAGAGGTTGTGAGTTCAATCTCTGGTGCCACAAAAAAAAAAAAAAAAAAAAAAATCAGGTATGTTAGGTATTATCTTCACACGCAGATGAGGATTACAGGCCTAGCAAAGCTGGCTATCAATGGTAATACAAGCTTTGAAGCTAACCGTGTTAACCACAAGGCTACGTTTTTTGACTTTGTCAAAAATTCTCATTCAAAGGGATGAAAGTTCTGGGTGGAAATAAGTATCAGCAATCTTTGCTACGTGCCAAACAAGTGAGCTTTTCCAGATTTGTGAGAAATGTGGATGTGTGTACTAGGAAGAAGTCTTAGCAGTAACTAAGGAATACGAATATAAGGCAGAAGAGACAGACATGGCTAAGTAAATGGCCAACTATATAAAGATAAATGTGAAACTGAATAAAACTGAAGGCAGTACTAATCACCCTTCCAAAAAGCTCGACCACAGAGGAGACAAATCTCATCTGCATATAATGCTATCAACAGTGTAACATCAATGTCACCCAGCCAACATTTAATCAAGCTGATAATGAAGAAGTACACGGATGACTGCAAGCTGAAAACAAGTAAAACTGGACTCAAAAGTCTTGTACCGTCCTGTATTTCAGTCTTGAATAAAATGCATGAGGCTTTTTATCTACAAATAGCCTGGCAATAATTCCATCTAGAACAGGTAGACTACAAATGTAATTTTGAGCATAATGCCAAATATGTACAAGACTTCACCCTCCTGTGGTGTATTAATGATTTACATGACCATGGAATTTTTCCCAGTTAGTAACAGATACTACCCTCAAAAAGCACAGCATGGTGTGGTTGAGACAAAAAAGGATTGGAAGGATGCTCACTCGTTTCCTGGGGGCTGCAATTTCAACACTTCTTACAAATTCTCTTCTGCGGTTTCTGGATAAATCTTTGCAATCCATCAGTGATAACAGTTATGTTACAGAAACTTCAAAGGTGTGGAGGTCTTTTCATGGAATTCTGTCTAGCACTCCTCCTCTAAGAGCTTGCCCTTTGGGCTCACCTCCAACTCTATCCATGCACACTGCAAAACTTCAGGGTAAAGGGCTAGTAAACATAAATTTAAAATTGCTTTAAAGTGTCTTAGACATTTAACCTTATCTAACCCTGCCATGTTAACATAGCCCAAACAGAACACCTTGGCATCAAAGACTTACTAGACCTGTCTTATATACCATCTCATTACACAACCCACATAGAGCACAAGTACCTGTCACAGTATCAAGCTGAAGGCTGTAGAGGACATAAGCTGTTTTCCTACTACAAATGTCTTTCATATCATAAAACCATTTTAAAGTCACTTTTATAAAAGTAAACTAAATTCTCCTTTGTAAAGTGCTGACAGTTTCAAAATATTACCATAATTATTTGCTTTCTGTGGTACTAGGGGTCAAACCCAGGGCCTTCACACTGAACTACATTCCCAGGCCTTTGTTTTTGAGACAGGGTCTTGTTAAAGTTGCTAAATTGCTCAGCAGACTTGAACTTGTGAGTCTCCTGCTTCAGCCACCCAGAGTGCTGGGATCACAGGCACATGCCACCATGCCAGGCTTATGAGAAGGTATTGTTTAGCTCTGGAGCACCAAACTGGTCCAAATTCCAGCCGAACTTTAATCCCAGTGCTCAGGAGACTGTGGCAGAAAGATGGCAGAGATTGAGGACAGCATGGGCTACATGGCGAGTTCAAGGCCAGTCAGTACTACAGACAAGACCTTATCTCAAGACAAAACAAAAAGGAAACCCAAAAAAAGAAAAATGAGAGCCAGGCATGGTAGTGCAGGCCTGTAATCCCAGCACTGGAGAGGCTGAAGGAGGAGGATCACTGCGAATTTGTGGCCAGCCTTGGCTACAAAGTGAACTCAAGGCCAGCCTGAACTATATAACAAGACCTTGCTTCAAAGAGAAAAAAAGAAAAATGTCTACAATGTTTATTCTACTCCTTTCAAAAGCTAGCAGGATGATACAGAGCTTTTTAACCTTCAAAGATTTGCACCATAAACTTTAATGCTTTGATAGCAAAAGGCCTAATAGGGCAATTTTAGACTTGACTGAATTTTTCCAAATATATTTTCTTAATTTTATCTAGACACTGAAGGTTTTATAAGGTTTCAGGAGGATCTGACACAGCCAGCCTGCGATCTTCAGGCAGCATTATGAACGTATACCTTAGAGAACAGCAGTTTGACCCGCTGTGTCTGCCCAGAAGGTAGCTTTACAATGAACCAAGAATCTTCCACTTTGCTTATGGACTAAAGTAACATAGCAAAGCCCACTCTGAGGATGGGGGAACAAAAAACTCAATTATTTTACAGCCATTCTACTAAAGTCTAATTCTAAACTGTAGATTACCAACATTTAATCATACTTTCACATGGCTGAGATGAAAAAAGAAACTAAGACCCAGTGGCTGAAAGTAACCTGCTCCCAACACCCTCAGGGTCTAGCGTGTCCCAGGATAAAGTATAAAGGAAGGAAGAGAGCGACACGCTTTCATGTGCCACACTCATGAAGTAAAATGGTCCATTTTTTAACCTCAGCTATGTACATTAAAATTCCACTACAGTAAGGTCACAATAATGATACTTAAGCCAGTTTAAGGACAAATGAATCACTGTTTTGCTCCTACTATGATTTCCAAGTGCTGACCAAAGGCAGGTTTCTTGCTGTAATTCATCCTAAAGTGATACAATAGAACAAAGAACGGTAAAAACTGCTTTATTGATGGCAGTTAGTACAATTCAATAAATATTGATCCCCAAAGAAGAGCTCAGGTATTTGTCATATTAGTGGTCCAGAGAGCTAACTGAAACTGAGCCCTGTGACTGCTGGTTTGACTGAAGTCATTCCGGCTTCTTGGGAAATGATGCCACAGCCAACTGATATATGGTGTATGCAGTTCCTGAAAAATACAAACAAGAACTTACAAAAACCCTCAGACTTACATGCATTGTGATAGATTCTGGCAATTTTTTAAATGACTATATGTAAAATACATTTAATGTAGTTTTAATATTAGTCAATTTCTATACAAAATGTTAAGATATTACACAACAATGTATCTATCAACTAAAAAGTGTCACAAAAAAGTTTTTAAATGAGATTAAGAACACATATGAAGCTGGGTGTATTGGTACATGCCTATGATCCCAGCACTTGGGAGTCTGAGGCAGGAGGATCAGTGTGAGTTTGAGGGCAGCCTTGACTACACAGTGAGACACTGTCTCAAAAAAAACCACACACGCACACAGAATACATATGAGTAACAACACATATTTCTATATTAACCTAAGGTCTCCTGAGAAATATTGAGCTTCAAAAGCACTCCCTCTCCAAAGAGTCAAAAAATACAGATGCCTTCCCTAAAAGGTGTTATCAACATAAAACCAAGAAAGAATTAGATTTTTAAGCCACTAAATTTAATATTAAAAATAGCTACTAAATGGAATTTTATATTTAAAACTAATTACCAGAATGTCTAAGAGGATTACACTGGCTGAAAAGATTACAGGACATATCTTACTAAGAAAGTCAAATATCGGCATCTGTCTTGACCATAAATGCTTCTTCCACTTTAACTTTACTCCATTCAAGCCAAACAAGAAACCTTGGCATGAATGTGGAGTCTTTGTAATTAGAGTCCAAATCCCAGCTTTTCCACACAGAAGCAATGTCATCTTGAGTGTTTAATTCCCACATTCTTAAAAAAAAAGATAATGACTTTATACGGGGTTACAGAAATCCAAGTTTTTGACATTCCCAACAATATAATGGGGACAAAGTAATTATGCAAATACTGAGAGCAACCATTCAAATTCCGACCTTCCCACTACTCTAACACGTGATGCGCTTGCTAATACTAATGGACCCAACTCACTGAAAAAATATCCAATCTCTTTGTGTATGTATAAGTTGAGTATTGTTTGGTACAAGTTTTATTTTAGTTGTAAATATGTATACACATGTTTGACATGTGCAAAATATATTGTTTGGTTTGGTTTGGTCTTCTTGAGACAGGGTCTCACTGTGCAGTTCAGGCTGGCCTTGAACTCACTTGGTAGCCCAGGCTGGCCTCAAACTCCCAGCAATCTTTCTGCCTCAGACACCGAGGGATGGGATTACAGGCATGTGCCTGACCAAAATATGTTATTCTATATCACAGTTAAAATGTTTAAAAGTCCCTGCAATAGGAGGACAGGGGTGTTTTGGGTTGAAAAACAGGATCCAGGGCCATTAGTGATGACACTCTGAAAGTCATCTCTATTACAAGACTAATCATTAAATTTTATTGGTGTTGCTTTTCAGACCTCAAAACGTTCTTACAGTCTATGTTTCAGTCACCCTCTTGAATCCTTATATCAGGTGCAGTAAGATGTCACATTGTAGAGGTAGACTGTCTACATTGAATTACTGTCACAGCAAAAGCAATGAAGTTACTGTTGCTTTTCTATAAATATTCCACAAGCCAAATGCCTTACCACCAACTGTAAGAACCATCGTGGCTCTATACAAGAGGGCATCAGCTACCCCACCCTTTAGATGCACTGGAATCCCATTGTCCTCCTAAGTTAGAAAAGAAAAGAAAACATTAATAGATGTGGCTCTTATTTCCAATTAAGTTAAAAAAAGATAATCATATAAAATGAAAGTTTCTTAAAAACATTTTAAATATCAAAATTTAAAAGAACTGTAATTTTCTCAATTTATTCTCTACCTCTATTTTTACAATGAAAACTTATTTCAAAGTTAATTTGAGAACCAGTAAAGATTCCCCCCAAGGAAAATGTAACTATTAAATAAAATATACTTGAGTTGAACAGCATTTTATATATTTAAATTATCACCACACTGTACATTTAGTCCTAGGAAAGGATTTCTTTTTCCCCTTAAAAAAAAAAAAAAAAAAAAGACAGGGAATTTCGATTTATATGCCCAGTTCCTAATCCAGGATCTAGCAAACAGTAGATATTTAGTATATCTGTTAAGTAAAATATAAAATATTTTATTTTTCTGTAATATACATAGTACTTTTCTATCACTTGAAATTTTATTTGGGAAAAATCAGACCTCACGAAAGTCACTCAATCTAAATACTACAAAAACAAACTGCCCCACTTTACTAGACCTCTATGTTTTAACACTTACACTATCAATTCTTTTAAATTATACATACTTCTTTAATACACAAAATAAGATTATGCTTCATTATAATCTGTCATTTTTTTTTTTTTGCTTAATAGTACCTTAAAAGCCATTTTATTAGTCCATTTAAACCTATCTTATTCTTTTCAGTAGTATTCCACCATGCAAAAATATCTTAACTGCATTAGTCAATTTTCTAATAATGGGTATTTAGGCTACAGGGGTTTTATTAAATTAAAATCCCCTTTTCCATTTTTATATTCTTAGGCAATTATTTCTGCAGCAAAGATTCTTAAAAGTAAACTTCCTAAGTGACAGGGTGATTTTTTAATAATACTCTCAAACTTTTGTACCAATTATACTACATAGCATACTGTATGAAAGGGCTGTGGATGAATGTACATATACCTCACACCTGCTAAACACACTACTTTAAGTCCTTCTAAAAATCTTGCCAACCAGGTAAGAGGAAGTAACTGTTAATTTTTTCGTCACCTCTATTTTACTAAGACTGATGTACAAGATAACATTTTTATAGAAGCTACATTTTTCAATTCCAGGAACAGATAAAGACATGACAGTCCCATGATCTATAAAGTCGAAGGGTATCAAGTCCAGGTTAGGACCATTTCTTGGTGACCCTGAAATGGCTAAGTTGGTCCACAACAAATCTGTGGCACGGGAGAGGAAAGAGAACACGAGAGCAACTTGGCAGGGCTGGCCAACGCAGGGCCTCAAAGCACCTCAGTCACAGGTACCAAAGCCTGGCGGTGCTCTTGCTCCACGCAGGCAGCGGTCCACCATCTAATCTGCTTCCGTGCAAATCCACAGTCCACAGCCATCTGTGCTTCCCACCTACTGCCTACTTAGAATTCACCGGGAACAGAGGCCAGGGAGAGGCAGCCAGGACAGGGAACCAGCCATGCTCCTCAGGAGTCTGCCTCTCCTGCACCTTGGCTGTTGGCTGTGGTGCACTTAATTTGCATTTCTGAGTGATTTGTAGAAGTTCTTTGCATAAAGAATATTAACCATTTGCTACACTTTGAAATTTTGCTTTCAATTTGTCCCATCTTTTATACATATAAATAAATTTAAAATTTTTATGTTACCAAACCTTATTAATTTCTTTCTACAGTTGCTCACTTTTTCAAACATTTTCTTAGGAAACTTCCCCATGCCTAGGATTACAAGTATTCTCTTCATATTTTGCTGTTTTGAGGAGATAACACTTATGTATAGAATTTATTTTCTCAGTATACAACATAAGAAAAGATATAACCTTACATTGTTGTAAAAATAGCTATTTTTTCCAATACTATTTACTGCATACTTTCATGCTGACATGCCATCTCCTTTAACATATATTAAATGTCCACCTACGTATCTGATCTGTTTCTGGGTCCTTTCGATGGTTACTCTATTCCTGTATAGTTACTCCTCTAAGAATTCCAGCTCATCATAAACTTCTCCCCCCACCCAAAAAATTACTATGAGGCTGAGGCAGGAGAATCATTGCAAGTTCAAGGTCAGCCTGGTCTACAAAGTGAGTTCAAGGCTAACCTGAACTGCATAGTAAAATACTTTCTCAAAAAGACTATATATATATATATATATTTGATCTACACCCCTTTCCTTTTCACAACTTGCCCAAGTGTCCTTAAATACAGCAAATGCTCAAGCCAGCTTACAAGGGTTTTTATGTTTTGGTTTTTTTTCACTGCTGACACAAGAGGCTCATTAACAAGTAGACACCACTAGGTTTACTTCTTATTTCTACCTTTTGGTACTCTAATTATTACAAATTTCAACTTCCTTTAAACTATTTCAGTACCTGAAACAGCTTTTGTTTCTGTGGAACTTTATTTTCAAAATGCCTGCGTGAAGCAGTGCTGATGGTCCTCTGGGCGATCTGTCGGAGAGCCTGCAATGGGAAAGCCACATACATTAAGCAGATGTGGAGCCTAAAGCAGCTTTCAAACCAGCCATTTTCAAATTGGGCGTGGTGGTGCACACCTGGAATCCCAGCACTTGGGAGGCTGAGGCAGGAGGATCACCACGAGTTCAAGGCCAGCCTGGGTTACAGCCTGGGTTCAAGGCCCACCTGCACTACATAGTGAGACACTGTCTCAAAAACCAAAAAGTAAAATAAACAAACAAGCAAACAAACCAGGACTTTTCAACCCTTCATGGTATAAGACACTGACATCTGATTTGTCAATAACAAAGCTATGGGTCCACATTCTGATTTTTCAATTTGCTCCCGATCTCTACTTTGCTATTACAATATGCAGCCTCCAAAGACCATATTCATAATCTCTGCCTGAACAGAAACCGCAGCATTTTGTAATCTTTGAGAAAAACAAATAATACGCATATATTACAAATATAAAATGTGGCTAATCAAAATAGTGTACTTTCAAATATTTTCATTTAATATCCCCTGTATTACTAAATTCCATTTACTTAACACCAAACACACCAGCATGATTCCTATTAAAACGTTCCCCTCAAATCTTTGTGGTGCTCAGATCAAATCCATGCCCTTGAATATGCTGAGGAAAAGTTCTGCCACTGAGCAAAATTCTCAGCCGCCTACGAAAACTTTAACTGGGTATAAATCTTTTTAAAAGGACTTCTTTACATACTGAACTGAATTAAATAATGAAACGCGTGCTCCGCTTTCTAAATGATAGAGAAATTTTATAAAACATGCTAAATACAATAATACAAAAGAAATTGATCACTATTAATTTTCTCTTTTTTCCCCGAAATTCTGGAAAATATTTCACAAGCCCAAAACCGGTGGCGGGATAAATGGCAATGGAGAAGGGAGTCGTGAAGATAACCCTACACTTCAGCCACTGCCTACAGTTGAAACTGAATGACTTACTATGCCAGAACCACTGAAGCTTGCAACCTTCAAAAAGCAAAGGACACCTTTCCGCCTTGCGCTTCCGGGAGTCAAAACACAGCGGAGCCGTAGCCTCGCTCACTTTGGAGCGACAAGGCTCCAAGGAGCCGCCAGCGGTGGTGGTGATGGCTAAGCCACAACTCTACAGTCGCGCCCCAGACTCTCTCCCTGGTTCACGTCTGCCCCGCCACGACCGGGGCGAGAGGAACCGTCGGAAAGTAAGGCCGCGCGAGAAGGACAAGAATCAAGGTGACTTCGGGAGCCGCCTTTGGTCCTCCTAGGAGCTTCCGTCCCCGTCCCTTAGCCTCTGTGCCCGACCCCTACCACTTCGCGAATACAAACCCAGAAACGCCTTACCAGCAGATTCCGCAGCATCTTGCCAGGTTACAGCCCACCAACTGTGACGTCCGACCACAAAGAACTACAGCCACCTAGGCCGGGACCGGAACCGGAACCAGAGAGAACTCCTAGCTTTGCGCAAGCGTACACGAACACAACTCCGTCCCGGTGGGGAAAACCTTGCGCAGCTCACCAAAGAGAGCGGAAGAAGAGCGCGAGCGCCGCCGGGTTCTTGCCGCTCTAGCCGCTCACCAGTCGGTGCCCGGCTCTCGGTCGCCGCCTAGAGGTAGGCAGTGGAGGCTGCGAACTGCGAGCAAGGGCGACCCGCGCGCTCATCATAAGCTCAGGTAAACCAGTATGAGAACAGGTGTCACAGAAGGCTGGTGTTTTGAGTGAGACGGCGTGAACGCGACAGGCTGCGTGCCACCGCTCAGCGGCCGAGACAACAGGCGGCGAACCGTGGTTGGTGACTCTGGGAACACAGAGACGACTCCGCGCACGAGGACCCGCGAGTCCCCCCGCAGACTCAGCCGTGCCGCGCTGCTGCCCCTGGCGGAGACCGCTGGAGAGCCGAGCGGACCGCGCCGCCCTGGGGATGCACCCCGATCCAGCTAGTATTATAGTTATTCCGTCTACTGCGTGTTAATGGGTCCACCAAATTACGTGTCCCAGTCAAATTCTCTTCCTCACCAAGGTTTATGCAAACCCAGTTCGTGTCTTCCTTCGAGACTGAAAGGACCTGGTTTTTCTTCTCTTTTGAATTACAGACTGTAGCCAGATCTCTCAGCTTAATTGCCACATGCCAATAGCTATCGAACGAAGACTTCGAGTTTATTGTCTGTAATTTGAACTTGTTAAAACTGCCCCCCCCATTTAACCAGCTAGATTGTAAATATCCTAAGAACTGATGTGACTTTCTCACCAATTCCCTAGTCCTGCTGCTTAAAGGTGTGGCAGATCTAGAAAGCTATTATTATAGGTAGTGAAGTTATTTAGAAATGTCGAAGGCAGTCAGGCAGAGCTGGGCCCTCGAAAGGTCAGTGCAGAAGACAGCTGTGGGTGGCTGCAGGTGCGTTCGTTGATGGCCAGACCGCAAGAAAAAGTCTACATCCATAATCTTCTCCTAGGGATGAACTGCAGTGGTTGATAACCTCCTTGGCTGGGGGACCAAAACCTCCTTAACCCACCACTTCAGGAAAATCCTCGTCCAGCCCACATGCACTTCCTACCTTACTTGCTTCCCCATTTGCCCCCCATTTAATCGGGACTGCCTAAATGACTGAACTTTTTTTATTATTGGTTCACCATAGTTTTATCTCACTTCACACCTACCTTGTGATTTTTCCACTGGATCAATATTACCTAATCGACTGTATTTGTGATCTTGTTGATTGTAGTTCTGTCCCATGTTAGACCCACCTCACCTCACGGTTTTATTCTATAAAACTCCCTTGAGAAGAGGGTTCTCTGGCCATCCACTTGTTACAGGCAACTGAGATAGACAGAAATATAGGTAGTCAGACAGGGCTAGGCCCTCAAAGGAGCAGGCACAGAGGACCAGATGTCTTGTGACCTTCAAAGAGACACATACCTCTTGCTGTGGACCAGATCTGAAGACAGAAGGCAAAACAAATATAACT
Organism: Dasyprocta punctata; assembly: GCA_004363535.1. Taxonomy (NCBI): domain Eukaryota; kingdom Metazoa; phylum Chordata; class Mammalia; order Rodentia; family Dasyproctidae; genus Dasyprocta; species Dasyprocta punctata. The sequence goes on along the minus strand of RJWM01001967.1, from coordinate 50,393 downwards.
AAACCCTAAGTATAAACCTTAGGGATTAGGTATGGATCACCTTGAGAAGCCAGGAATTACCATCCCAATCCCCTACAGAAAGTCACTGATCCGTAAGAATGCTTGCTTACTACCTGACTCGATTCCCTATTTGTCCCTGATTTGGTCAATTTTACCTAAACAGTTAATCTTGCTGGTTGACCACAGTTCTGTCCCACTTCATGCTCATCTGCCTTGCGAGTTCCCAGTTTTCCCCATCAGGGTTTTACTCTATAAAAGTCATTAGAAAAGACAGTCTTTGGGAACCTACTCAGGACCCCTTCTGTCTCTCTCTCAGACAGAAGCTTTCTTTCTCTCAGTAAGTATTTCTGTTCTTAACCGCCGTTCCTAAAATTCATTCTTTGATTTTAGAGAACACATACACGTACTGGACATGTAGTAGGTCGGGAGTTTCGTTCCCCTATATCATACTTAGGACCCCTGTCTTGGAAGCTTTTCCTTTCTTGATAAATACTTTCTACTCTTAAATTCCATTGTTCACCAGGCATGGTGGCGCACATCTTTAATCCCAGCACTCAGGAGGCTGAGGTAGGAGGAGTGTTGTGAGTTCGAGGCCCGCTTGGGCTACAACATGAGCACAAGGCCGGCCTGAGCTACATAGTACGACCCTGCCTCGAAAAACCAGGGCTGGGCGCACGCCTTTAATCCCAGCACTCGGGAGGCTGAGGTAGGCGGAGTGTTGTGAGTTCGAGGCCGGCTTGGGCTACAACGCGAGTGTAAGGCCGGCCTGAGCTACATAGTACGACCCTGCCTCGAAAAACCAGGGCCAGGAGTTTGGCTCAGTGCCTTAAGTGCCTGCCCTGGCAGGTGCGAGGTTGTGAGTTCAATCCCTGGTGCCGCAAAAAAAAAAAAAAAAAAAAAAAAAAAAAAAAAAAACCAGGGCTGGGAGTTTGGCTCGGTGGCTTAAGTGCCTGCCTGGCAGGTGCAAGGTTATGAGTTTGATCCTTGGTGCTGCAAGAAAAAAAAAACTCCATTGTTCCTTGAATTCATTCTTCAATTTTAGAGGACAGGAATGCATATCAGACATCTAGTAGGCTGGGAGTTATATTTCCCTTACATTATTGGAGGTCCTATATCAGCCCTACATCACTGTGACTCTGCCCAAAAAAATAAGGATTCACATTTAGTAGATTCTCACATTGATGAAGAGTCTTAGTTTCTGTCACTTAGCACAGTGCAATATTCTCTTTACTGGATCATTCCATCTGTAAACACAATCCCAATTTTTAAAAAACTATCACTTTCAAGTTACCATCTCATTTCTATTCTTCAGAAGAAGACTTCTTTTACACTTGTCTTTCCTCCCCACCCCCACCCCCACCCCACCTGAGGACAGGGTCTCACTATGTAGTGCAGGCTGGCCTTGAACTCACTTATGTAGCCCAAGCTGGCTGATAGCTTGTGGTGATCCACCAGCCTCAGCCTCCAGAGTGCTGGGATTACAGGTGTGCAGCACCACGCCCAGCTTCTAATCTTATCTTGATTCCTCTGGGAAAGCTTTCACTGCTGTCCTTAGGATTTCTCATAGCTTCCATGTTGCTCCATTCATATCCATTTCAATGTTCAGCTTTTTCATCTGTCGGGAACAGGATTTACATTTCATTTTGAAATAAACCATAAATGCTTTTTTTTTTTTTTTTTTTTTGTGGCACAGGGGATTGAACTCACGGCCCTGGTTTTTTGAGGCAGGGTCATACTATGTAGCTCAGGTCAGCCTTGCGCTCCTGTTGTAGCCCAAGCCGGCCTCAAACTCACAACGCTCCTCCTTTCTCAGTCTCCTGAGTGCTGGGATTAAAGGCGTGCACCACCACTCCCGGTTTAAACCATAAATGCAAGACAGTGTAACATGATGGACAGTTTGGGCTGCAAGTGCACATGTGACAATGTCCAAAGTGACATTTCCCTTCAAGTCAACGTATGTCCACATCGATAGTAAGGAGCACATCAAACTTAAAACCAAACTGAATTCTGTAATAACGGAGTGTGAGGAACCACCTGGAAACTGAAACTGTGGGAAGATTAGATTTCATTACTCTACCTACGTGGGCTGACATGAGAGTATCAGTAAACATCTAAAGGGGGAATTGAATGTATATAGGCTTTACAGTTGGGGCTGCAGTTTTAAAGAACTGTAAAGAATCTGGATGAAATATTTGAAGTCAAAAATTGCAGAGGTGTGTAGATGGAACTATCACCAAGAAGAAGTTAAGACCAATCCTCAACATCTTTATTGGCCTTACTTCTTATTTGTAAAGGGCAAGCCATTGTCAGGAGTGGAGAGCCATCTGTTTGTAGTGGCCAGACCAAGTCTCTCTCAGATCACTCTCAGGCCAGTCCTGACAAATTCTATTTTCTATTCCTCTTCCTTAAACCTTCTCTTCTGTACTTTCCTCATTTCAAGATTCAAAGTATTTGAGTTTTCAATCATAACCTATAATCAAGACACTATGTCTTGGTTACTTCTCCCTCGTTGCTGAGACAAAACACCTGACACCCAAAATTAGGGAAGGAAAGGTTTATTTATCTTACAGTTTGTGGAGGTTTCAGTCCATAATCAGCTGGTTCCAAGGCAGGTTGGCATGGTACAGGGGCAACACTTTAAAGCAGCAGCCAAGCAAAAGCAGCCAGAATAAAAGGGACAAGAGCAAGCCTCTTCTCACTTATATTGTACACAGGACACACACACACACACACACACACACACACACCGCCAGGGTGGCTGTAGCATTCACAAACCTCCTTGCCTTCCTTTGCACAGGATGAGGATGTTTACAAAGTAAGAACCCTGGCTCCCTCCTGAATCTCTCAGTTAAACTTCTGATCTTCTCAAATTGACACAATGACCAGGTAACTGCTTGTGCTCTACACACCAGGATGTAGAGCTGCTGAGTTACTTAATTAAGCTTCTAGACTGCTCAAGTTGACACAATGTATAAACCATAACACACTAGAAAATTCTATTAGTTGCAATGTGAATCTCACCACTTCTCATTTTCAACACTGCTATCACTCTAGCCCAAGCCATCAACATCTTTTGCTTGGATTACTGTAAAGACCTTTTTTTTAACAGTTTCCTTTGTTTCCACTCTTCTACCACCATGCACTCATCTATCTTCCATACTACAATGAATGATCCTTTTAAGAATTTAAGTTAGATAACATGGCTATCCTCAAAACTGTTTTGTCCACCAGTTTCTCTCCCCAGTACCTAGGACAGTAACTGGCACACAAATAATGCTCAGTGAAAGTCAGATAAAGTAATTGGCACAGAAAATGCCTAATGATATTGCTCAGGTGAACACATAGTGCACTGTACAAAATAATTAATTTATTGAAAACTCAAAAAGTACCTTAATACAGGCAGACTCTTTCCAACCATCCATTAGTCTAGGGTACACTATTTGCTTCTGCTTTTTTCGACAGAAAAATGTGGCTGAAATGTGCCTGAGTACTTATAAAGCTTTATTGGATCTTCCTAGACACACTCAAAATTACCAGATTTCTGAGTTCATTCTCTGATCCATAAATTACCTTCAAACTAGGCTCCATTCCAAAACATGCGTTTGGTTTTTAAATCCTTGTTCTTCTGTAATATTTTAGAACAGTTCTTCTGAAAAACACTGCCTACATAGGTTCTTCGATGTGCAACAGAATTGGCAGCTTTCCATGCAGACATAAGGAAATTCTGAGGCAGATAAAGGTCTCAGTAAGTTAGATATCAGATGAGAAAATACTAACTGAAAGTATTCCACAGTTACTAATGAAAAGTTACCAAAGCAGTTACCCAATTTTTTCCTTAAAAAAAAGTTACATACCCTGACTTTGATCCTGCCTAAAATTTCTTTAAAGTTGAAAAACAGAATTCAGAAAAGTCTTGTGATTTGGATGGCTTGTGTGTGTGTCTCCATGTGTGCCTACACAATGCTGGAACCACACAGCACAACTTAAAATCTACTTCTAATTTGACAAAAAAAAATGTAGAACAGTCTCATGTGAAGTTAAATGTATATAAACTTCTGGTTAGATAATTCCTTATTTTGTCACTATTATAGTCAAGGTTTACAAGGTAATGGATTTAATACAGGACACATAATTTATAGAATTATTTTATAATAATCACCCAATGAGTCAAATGGAAAAGAGTACAGAAAATGTGCCCACACACTAGCACCCCAAAGAATCCAGCTGAGGGCCTGCATCACATGGCAATGTCCGGTACAAGTCCAGCTGGAGACCAAGAGCCCACAACGTCTCATGGAAGTCTGTGTCAACGACCTGCACTGGGAAGGCCCAAAGGTCAGTGGTGGAAGCTATAAAGTCTACACCAGTTGGATGAAGGATCTGTGCCAGCAGACTGGGGGATCTGCGCTGGAGCCAGGAAGCGATGCTCAAGGTAAGGATCAGAACTTTCCCCAAAAGAACCATAGCCAATCTCAGCAACAGCAAGGACACAAGCTCCTACAACAATGAGAACAGCCAAGTTCATATCAGGAAAGCCAGTGTGACAAGCTTCTCAAGAGAATAAACAGCAGACCATCTTCCCCTCCAGTTCTCTTTTTATGCTGTTGGCAACAATCCTCAGGTGGGCCTTCCACACCCAGCACCATGTTGATTCAGGTCAGCTGGGTGTTACATGTTGCCCATTGGTGAATCCACCAGTTACACAGCTACATGAATCACATATTAACATTGAAGAGCAAGTGCCCTTTACTCACATATTACTTTATTATTGAATAAATTATCTAACTGCAAGCCTTAGCTTTTTTTTAATCACTAAAGGAGTTGGGCTACTTTTACCTGTGCCTCTACAGTTGATAAACAATTTCTTGAAACATGAAATTATTAGCTACTTACTATGAATGTTAATACTCTGCAATACGCTCAGAGGCATTTTCTTTAAAGTCCCTGACCTTCTAAAGCATATGGTCTAGTTACAAATATAATACACATGTAACTGTAAATTTCGTGCAGACATAAACGTTTCTCAGGTAACTGGTACAACAAAAGTTACTCTAAGGAAGGTAGTAGTCATTTAAAATATCTTGAAAAGTCAAAAATTTTAGCAAGGTTCAGTAAAATCAGAATAAATGGGATAGATCCTAAAAGCATTTCAGACTTAGACAAGAATATTATTATAGACAGCTAAATTAGGTAGAAATACAGTAGGCAGTCAGACAGGGCTGAGCCCTGAGGGGAGTGGGGGAGTCAGTGCAGAAGATGAGAATCCATCAGGACTGTGGCAGAGGCACACCTCAAGATTAAGGTCACAATGGCTAGTTTTACATACTTCCCTGAGGAATGGACTGAGGTTTGGGATTATTGATATCACCCTTCTGAGATTTCCCATTATCTCATTAGGGGTTGGCCATCCTCTCCTACCTACTAAACTTAAAATCACTAAGACTAAGCCCATTAAGACTAAAGATAAGATAAAGATTACAGATTATGGACCAAGGTTAATGATGTCACTCCTGTGCCCTTGCTACCACTGAATTAGTATTACCTAAGTGACTATACTTTCAGTCTTATTGATCGATCATAATTTTGACCCATTTTGTACCCACCTTATGATTCTGCTCTATAAAATTTTGAGAAGTGGACTTGTTGGCTACCCATTCGGTATCCCTCCCATCTCTCAGCAGCTATTCCTATTTCCCATCCCCCCACTCCTAGTCCCCTCTCCTTTTCTCCCATAAATTTTCCTACTCAACCTCTGTTGGTCTTTTGAATTCATTCAACTTGAGGGGACATGAACTTGGCATATATGACATGGAACATTTCCCCTATATCAAAATGATTAACTACCTGAATTTAGAAGCAAGCATAGTAGCCGGGGGTGGTGGCGCACGCCTTTAATCCCAGCACTCGGGAGGCTCGGGTAGGTGGAGCGTTGTGAGTTCGAGGCCGGCTTGGGCTACAACGCGAGTGCAAGGCTGGCCTGAGCTACATAGTGCGACCCTGCCTCAAAAAACACTAGGGCTGGGAGTTTGGCTCAGTGGCTTAAGCACCTGTCTGGCAGGTGTGAGGCTGTGAGTTCAATCCCCGGTGCCGCAAAAAAAAAAAAAAAAAGAAGAAGAAGAAGCAGCAAGCATAGTATACCACAGGAACTGCACAACTAGAGGACTAAAAGGAGGCCCTACTTGCCGGGGAGAAACAGCAGGGAAGTCATGCAGGCCCTGCCCCATGTGCCAGTGAAGGCCCTACCAGCCAGAGAGAAGCAGCAAGGAAGCTGTGACCTCCCTGTGTGCCGGTGGAGGTCCTGTCAGCCAAAGAGAACAAGCGAGGAAGCTGCCTCTGCCTCCCCACCCCTATAAGTAACTGGACATGACACAGGCTGAGATGATAACTGAAGTAGGGAAGCAACCTGACATTTATGTTGTTTGATTGACTTTGCAAGCCTGGGGCCAGTAGTCTGAGCAACTGTTTAGACTATAATATGCAATATAGTAATGACTGTGGATGTCCTACAGTCGTATCACTGTTTTATTTTACTGTTCTGTTTTACTCCCTTTAAAATAAAAAAAAATAAAGTTTATATAGAGGGGCAAAAAAAAAATAGGCAAAAAAGAGAGGACTGGATGGAGTGTAAAAAGAGAACACTGTAATGAAGAACTTGTAATTTCAACAGATTCTGAGGCTGTCACTGAATAATGAGACGAGTGAGGGTGGTGTAACTCAGGGAGAACATCTGCCTAGCACACACGAGCCCCTGGGTTCAGTCACCACCACAGGAAACAATAATGACGGTAATAATAATGACTGAAGGCAAATTACATTGTGAGAGCAAAAGTACCTCCATTTTGTTTCCTAGTCTCCATTTTAACCAGTAGTTAGACTTTAAATGAACCTGAACCCTACCTCTTGAGAACAGCCTCCTCACTAGTTAACCATTAAACCCACAAAGGAAGGAACAAGCAGTTTGGCTGGATAACCTATGGCCACATCCTGAATGACAAACTAGTCAGATATTTGGAGGTGTCTTGTGACATTCTAACAAAACGATGTGGGGCAATGCAGTCTCCAGAGCAACCAGGAGATCTTGTGACCCCCCTAAGAATGTACTTAAGATAATGTTAAACAATGACTCAGGGTCAGCAGCCTCAACTGTATAGTTGATCTGTTGTCTGCCAGCTTTTCAAATAAATTTGTTTCTCAATTTTTGGTCTCCCATGAGTGAATTTCTCACTTTTGCCATAACAACATGATCTATTTGTACTTCAGTTTCTTTATCCTTAAAATGAAGAGAACAGAATCCACCATCATAGGGTGCCTATAAGGACTAAATGAGGTAATTCAATAAATATTAGTTACTTTTGTGGAAGGGAAGACTGGCTAGGAGAACCAGAGAAGCAAAAGAAAAATTCAGATAGAAAATATACCATCTGCCATTCGTGGACTGTGGGAGGAGAACAAGGCCTCACTAAGCAGCAAGCCCCACCCCGCTTGCTGTGAACCAGCAACATGCACAGGCCATGGCCCAAGTGGGTACAGTCAGACCCCAGACTCTCACCGTGAATCAGCACCATTCAGACCCCATCCCCTTTCGATGCACGGGCTGGCAAACAAGAACCAATCCCCACCCCCCACCACACCCCCCACGTCTGTAAGTGACTGGCAGATCCTGAGAAACACAGGCTGCAATGATAGCTATTGAAGTAAAATGCAAATTGATGCTTGAGGTGTTTTGGTGTTTCACTGACCCCGCAGGTCTAAGGCCAGTGGTCTGATCATCTGCTCAGAGGATAGGGGTATGCAGTGTGGCATCTAGGGGGATCTCCTTCTGAGGGTGGTGGCCACAGTTGATTCCCTATTGTCTTGTTCTGAAGTCCTGTATCATTTTGTTTTGTTGGGTTGGGTTTTATTCTCTTTTGTTTTGTTTGATTTCATTATATCCGGTGGCATGAGCAGCTATTTCAAAGATAGCAAGACGTATTATTGTAGCTGTTTTGGATTTACTATTGTCTTGCTTTGAAATCCTTTATTGCATTCATTGTTTTTATTGTTTCTATTCTATTGTTTGATTTTTACTATATCTGAGGGTAGCTGCAGCTATTTTGAACACAAAAAGCATTATGGCAACTATTGTTGATTTTGTAATGTTTTGAAGTCCTGTGTCACTTACAATGGTTTGAGTGGTTTTATTATTTTCCTTGGTTTTGCCCTCTTTAAAATAAAAAAAAGAAAGAAAATGTAACATCTGCAGAGGCAAAGATGAGATGGCAATGTATCTTGGGGAACTGCAAAGCACATGATTTGGCAAGACAACCATTTTATAAAAATCACTTTAATAGTAAGGAAAGGCAGGATTGTATGTAAGTTACTAGACTCAGAGTTAGTCTGATGGTTCCTACACTAATTCAAGGAAGAAGGAAAACCTGACCTATGAAGCAAAAAAATATATATATAAAGATAGGGATGAGAGAGTCAATTAAGAGAAATTACCTTCAAAACTCCAAAGAATGTAGTGACTTGCTAGAGTAAGGTGATTGAAGAGCTAGGGTTTCTCATTATAGAACTGGTCACACCTTTTGCTAAATGGAAGAATATGACCCCCACCTCAGGGCTGGGGAGGAGTTTAGTAGGCCCTGCACTCAAACCTTGGTCCCCAACCACTTCTGACAACAAAAAGAAACCCCATGTTCACAAGGGGTGGTTCTGTCTTGCCTTAGTAATCTAGGCTAATTCAATATTAACCTAATCAATGAGTTCAGGTAGGATAAGAAGGCATAAGAAAAGATAGTGGAAAGGTGATAAAAAGAAATGATTAAGAATTAAAAACTGCTCAGGGAGTATGTATTGTAACGGCAAAGCGTGAGGGATTCATCCACGAGAGACTGTCGAGAAAGAAGTGAGTTTTAAGAGCTGCAGTGGTCAGCAGCAAATTCAGGCAGTTGAAGTTGCTGACCCCAATCCTCTGCTGTTTTTCTTGTATACCACGTGCGAGTTCACGAGGTCAGGGGACTGCCACTGATACCACTTTTACAACACCATCATTGCTTTGGAATGTTACAAAACCTTATACATCTGGTTAATTGACATAGGATGTGGGCATTGGGCAGTTTGGCCACCTTGAGATAAAACTGTTCCTCTTTCCATAGTTTGCAGCTAACTGAGGGAGAGGAGGCCTTTTGGAAATTGAGCCAAAGTTCACTCACTGTTTTAAAGTCTAACTGCTAGCTAAGCATCTAAGCTACGATCTAAGCTATAAAGTAAGTGAAGCTTTCGAGACTAGGGTTTGGGAGTTACGAATGCCCTCACAGTATAAGATGAGAAGTTAGCACAACATAATCTCCAGACTTCCAACATTTCATATGGTTCTGAAAATCAGGAGTTACAGCCAGATACTAAAAATGGACAGGGAAATAAAATTCCTATCAGCGAAACACAAAGATGAAGGGTGAGTTTACTTGGTCTGGCAGCTAGCTATTCATTGAGTGCTGACTTTTATATACTTTGTGTTAAATGCGTTTTATTCATCATTTACTTTATTTCTCCAAAAAATGTTAGTGGATGTTAAACTCCTTACTTTGGAGCAATCTTAAGATGCAGTTGGTAAATATAAAAGCCATGTCAGCAGGCTTCTAATGCTTCTCTGAAACATTCCCTAGTGCAGTGCTTCACAAAATGTAGTCTACATCTGAATGCTGACTTGCCAATTATTTACTACTTATCTAAACCTTTTATCAGAAACAAGATATACTGTAGGCTGTACCATGCTTACATTTCTTTGTGTAATTTTATTTTTCCTGGTATTAATAATTGTCTTGGTTTTAATACTTAGGTAGTTTTTTGCAAACCTGTCGTGAAACTTTTCCTGGTTCTCCATCAGGTCTACCATACTCTTATCATTAGTCTTGAAGGGGTTTTATGCCCAGATGACTGGTAATAACATCTGCAATTTCATTAGCAAGATCTCTTCTGCAGTAGTTCTGCGTTAGTCTGCACTGGTTGCTCTTGGCCTGTTGCGCAGCTGGTATCTTATGACTTCCCTTTGTTATTCTTGCATGTTGTCCTGTTTTCTGATTCATTCTCTTGTTTATGATCCCTTCTGAAACATACATCAGTGTTCAAAGTCTGACACGAAAGATAAATTTTCTGAGACTTTCCATGTCTAAAGTGTCTTTTTGCTGTCTACATTTCATTGTGTGAAATAGTTTTCTCTCCAAGTTTTGAAGTTCCCCCCACTCCTTTATAGCTTCCATTCCTACTTCTGAAAGTTTGGGCCTTCTGGATTGATGCCTGGTTTCCTTGTCTTTTTCCTCTGGTTATTTTCATACTATTGTCTCTTCTTTCTGGGAGAAATCTTCAATTTGTTTTTTCTTCTGTTGAATTAGTAATATATTTAAAATTTTAAATTTCTTAGCCTTCTTTCATTTCTATTGTTTTCATAATTTCATAGTCTTGGTTCATATATAGAATATCTTTTCTGAGAATATTTATGGATGTATATGTATTATTTTATTTTCTCATTTGCTAAGAGTAAGGTTTTTAGTTATTTTTGATTAGTCTTTTTTTTTTTTTTGTTCATATTGACACCTTTTCTTGTATTTCTGGCTAGTCTCAATAACTGATAGACCCCAAAAGAATATTTGAAAGCTCTCTGTTTGTGGGCAGTGATTTACAAGTGATAGATTTCAATAGCATAGTGCCACTTGGCAAATTATTTGTTATCTTGAATCAGAAAATAAGAAAAAAGACAACACACAAGAATAACAAAGGGAAGTCATAAGATACCAGCTGCGCAGCAGACCAAGAGCAACCAGTGCAGACTAACACAGAACTAATGCAGAAGAGATCTTGCTAATGAAATCGCAGATGTTATTACCAGTCATCTGGGCATAAAACTCCTTCAAGACTAATGATAAAGAGTATGGCAGACCTGATGGAGAACCAGGAGAAGTTCACAACAGGTTTGCAGAAAACTACCTAAGTGTTAAAACCAAGACAATTATTAATACCAGGAAAAATAAAATTACACAAAGAAATGTAATCATGGTACAGCCTACAGCATAGGTTATCTTTATAGTCATAAATAATAACTAATCTGTTTATTAGTTATTAAGACATAACTACATAAGGCAAGATATGTGTTAGAGCTAAGTCACCATGTAACACTACCAAGAAGAAAACTATCTAAAACTCAATTATCAAACAAATGTGGAACAGACACTGTCTTGATAAACTGAGATAAAAATACATACAACTTTGAACATTACTGTTTGAATTTTTTTTTTTTTTTTTGGTCTTTTTGAGACAGGGTCTCCCTATGCAGTTCAGACTGGCCTTGAGCTCACTTTGTAACCCTAATGTTTGATCTTTAAACTGTGTATACATATTTGAGTTATTTTATAGATTAATAAAAGCAAATAAGGTCACCATGGTCTGATTTGTTTTTAGAAAAGACATAATTTTGAAATTTCAAATGACAATAGGAGAAATGTGATTTTAGAAAAGACATATATTTTGATTTATTTTTAGAAAAGACATATATTTTGAAATTTCAAATGACATTAGGAAAATGTGATTTTAGCTTACTGAATGATGCATGGACTAAAAAGTGATTCTAAAACATTTTACTAGATGACCCAAACTCTATGATTTATGGATCAAAAATCATAACAGCATCAGGTCCTTATCCCTCCTACTAACCCCTCAAAGTTGCACATTCACAAAGACTGAAACTTTACAACTTATCCAACAAAGATGTGCATGTAACAACTCTAACGCCGTATTCCCATGAAGGCAGGCGGCAACAGGCCCAGACAGCACTGATTAACCCTGAGCTCTCCGTCTCCCCTTAGCAGTCAGTTTTCTTACTTCCTGTGTGATCTTCGTCGTTATTTTCATTACCCATGCCTCTGTTTACCAAGGCTTTTTCTTGATATAATAGCCAGCTTAGCCTGTCTACAGCTCGGGTAACAACGTGACCACTTCTTGGTAAGAACAGATATTCCTCGATAATATATGTATCTTGTGATTTATTCTGTCCAAGCAATAGATAATACAAATAACCTAATAATGGATAGCATGTTATTAAATCTAAGCATAAAGCAGTTAAAACCTGAATTCAATGACCCTGACTTAAAGCTAAATACTAAACATCAGCCGCACCAGGACACTGTTATTTCAGTAAGACACTTGAACACAGCAAAATTAATTTTGTCCATTTTTATTAATGCAGAACATATGAACAGAATGTTATCTTATAATTAACATTACAAATAAACTGTCACTGTCCAATAAACCATATTTACTTGACTCTTCTCTAGGTTGAATGATTCTCTATTCAGTAGTACAGTTATTTTTTCCCACTTATTTGTAAATCACCTTAGGATTTTAATGAAATTTCTTAGTTTTTATTTACTGAATAATTTCTTCAATTGGAAAACTTTTCATATCAAAATACTTCCTACAAATTATTTTATTTTCCAACTCTTCTACTTAGCCTTGTTGCCTTAATGCAGAAGGATTCTTTGAAATTTGAGTATGATGCCAATGTTTCCAAAATTTAAGCATAAAGCCTGTAAGAAAGAAATGTTTTACCTCCCCCATGCTTCGCAGGGGCCATGTGAAAATCTCGTATCAATTTTCTTCATGTTTAGCACGAGGAATCCGTTATAGTTCAAATGGCAGAAGAGAGGGAGGACCTTAGGCCAACAATACACTCGTAAAATGGATTAAACTCCAATTATATTTTAGGATTCCATCTTCTCCAGCAATGTGAAAATGCTGAAAGAGGTTTTCAACTTTTCTTTTAACTTGGCCAGTTTAAAAAAGCTGGGGCGGGGGTGCACAGACAGAGAGAGAGACAGGGCCTGACAGAAGGATGCAAGAGAGCAGACCTCCTTAAACAGCAGACTCAATCTGGAAAGAACGAAGAAATCGCCATTCCCCATGATGTACCCAGAAAACAAACTCCATGTGTAAGAAGGACAACTTTCAGATAAACAACATTCCAAAGGACTAGAAAACAAAGACTATATCTAAATAAAGAACACCTCTGTATTCAGAAATTTTAGGAGAATCATGTATCAAACTCCTGCAAGTAATATTTTTATGAGTTAAAATTCACTATAAATTACAAGTTCTTTTAACTAAGTTTCATGTTACACAAAACTTAAGGGTGGCACATTTCTATTATTAATCATTACATTGTTTTATTTCTTAAAAATATATATTAATCAAAATTTATAATTACCCAGACCTTCTCATTTCATATATAACTGAATGAAATTATTACAAACTCTTAATAACAGGCATTCTTCCATATAAACATGAGTTTTTAGTTTAAAAAGATGCAATTAAGTCAATTCTATTAAATACATACATTTTCATGTATGTGGAAAAATAAATTTACATTTATTTCAAGAAAAAGCTCCACAGCATATAATTATAGCATTTATTCAATAAGAAATATTAAAATAATCCCAGTTAGCAAATGACTTCAATCATATACATTATAACTAATTACATAAATATTCCAAAATCTCCAGAAATAGGATAATTACAGAACATCTTCTTAAAGCATGTCTTGGAAAACTAACCAAAATACTGGATAAATTAACTAAAAAGAGAATGTGTATACACATCCGTATTTGACCTGTATGTAAAAACTGAAGGAAATACAGAGGAAGTTAAAGTTTCAAAATTTTCTCGAATATAATGTTAGTACTTAAGTCAAAACACTTACCTGCCAAATAAGGATAGCTTGAGGTATTTCCAATGCTGAAGTAAGTTTCTGGACGTTAAATACCACAAGAATGAAAACAGACTCCTCCGGGCACTGACCTCTACTTTACCATGGAGGCAGAGGAGGAAGGTCTGCCAAGGAGTTGGCGTCTCCCCTTATTCTTTTCCCTTATAAAACATAAGCTTCAAGGGAATCGACCACATGTAAAACATTTCAGCTGAGCTGGGGTTCCTGAGTGCAATGTTTTAACAAGTGAAAAGAGGAAATTTCAATCCTCCTGTCCAGGACACACCTGCCCTCTTTAGACATGACCATTACTTTCCATGCCAGGCAAGATAAACGTGCCCTTTGAAATCAAAGCTGAGCTTGACCGAAACCTAGAACGGACAAACTCAATACACAAACCATCTAAACAAAGACAGTACTTTAAGCCTTTACACATGACACATGAAAAGGAAGACATGTTTTATTAGATTGGGTCTTTCATCTTTCCGTGACTGTGACTATGAAAGGTTAGCAAGGGATTGCACTCATAGATCTTATAATCTCCTTCCATCACACAACAGGCACAGATGTACGGCATCATCTGTCAATACAGTATTATCGACACAGCATCAACATTTAAGCAGTAAACACATTTCACATGAAAGCTCTATGCACCACGTGGACTGTCCCAACAGGAAGCGGACATTAAAATGCAAGCTTAACAGTTACAGTGTTGATACAATCAATATACCGAATATTTATATCCATCATATGTAAGTCATCCATAGCAAAGAAGCAAAGGACAAAGACTGTTCTTTAAAAAAAGTTTTATGTGCCAACCTCAAAACGCCATGGTGTCAGCGGTGTTACTACTGTTTCTATATTTATGATTAATTACTAGCAGGACGACTCCCAGAAGGAAAGAGATTGATCCAACAGTGATGTAAGCAATCCCCAAAAACGGATTTTTTCCTCCCATCCATGAAATAGTGCTCAAGATCATCCGTTTTCGTCCATCAAAAGAATGCACAGGGTAATCTGAGGAGGGTATAGGAAGACTTTTCCATCTCTGGTTACTCAATAATTTAAAATACAATGTATAAAGCTGCTATTTAACTGCTTATAATTCATATGTATAATTCTATGACACAGGTTCTTTACTCATGTTCTGAATCACAAAAAACATATAATTTTGAAAGGGTAGATATTCTATTTTACCAAATAGTAAGAGTTATATAAGTAGTTTCTCAAGATGGTTTTGCTCTCAATTCATAAGAGGGGCAAAAAGTTTCGAAAGCATAGTGCAGTGTGAAAAAATACTTCAGATGAACAGCAAAGAAGCCCACACAAGAAGCGGGGAGTGGAGAAAGCAAGAGAAAATGGAATTAAAGAAGGGGAAGTATCCGCAAGCTCAAACAGCACTTGTAACAAGAACGAGGCAAGAAGACTGAGGGCTCTGAGCAGAAGGCCAAAAAGCAGGAACCACGTTTCACACTGATTTGGAGTAACGATAAAACTCACGGCATGACGCAGTGCTGAAGGCTAGGACAGAGTAAAGTGAAAGATGGCTATGCAGGAGACTTAAGAAAGGGGACACTAGTTTACCTGATGTATTTCTACATGGACCTGGTCTAGGATTCTGACAAGCAGGTACAGAAGGGACAGAATGAAGTCCCTATTGAAAAAGTGTACAACTTTCTCAAAAGTGTTTTTGCATCATGTTAGGTCCCATCTGTTTCTATAGTTTCTGCAACTCTGCACCTCACAGATGGAGCCCAGTGGCTTCAAATGGCAGGCTCGGTTCTTAAGTCAGCTCCAACCTGAGACGGGAATGATTTTAAGAGCTCTGCATAATTCACACTCTAGGGACCCAACACAGCATCAAACCACCCATGCTAGGCTCCCTTTCTGTGTCTCAGCCCTAAAAGATGGACTTCTGTCATAATTCCAGTGTCTAGCTCCTATTTTACACCCCATTTGATCACCAACCCTGGATGCTCGCAGGTCCAAAGTCCTGCCTTTTCGGTCTTAAGGAGCCCTGCATTCTTTCTGACAGTTCTACTGGTGTGTGGGATGCTGCTGCAGACTTCCTGCAGGTGAACTGGCAACTAGGAACTCCTGCTGCCTGCGGGCTTCCCACACTGTGCTCTGAAGGAGACAATAGGCTGGCATCTGTCCTTATCCTTTCAGATGTATTAGATGCTGTGGTTTTCCTCTCAGGATAATGTTCTTTCTCCCAGTAGCTGAAGTGCATCTGTGTGACCAAACTTGCTCATATATGAGCCTAGCTTCAGAAATTTGGTCACTTTCACTCTGCAACCCTCAGGTCATATTCACTTATGTATTCAGGTATAACATCAAAAGTCTAGCTTCCAAAAAGAATCCTTATTTTGAAATTAGTCTATTAATCAGTTACTGATTTATCACAAAAACAAAACTATATAGTTATGGCTCATTTGGATTATGAAAAATAAAAGATGCAAAGGTCGCCAAATATTTAAAATTCTAATACTAGACATTCTTTCATTCGCAACATATGTAAACATAAATGGACTAGTGATTAAAAGATAATAAGGACTTTATTTAGAACAAAAGGAACAAAATATTTCCCTGCTAAAAAGACTCAGCACCTATGCAGGTACAGATTGGTCTGACGACCTGAGTGAACCAGCAAGGGATGCAGCCTGTGGTGGTGGCTGAGGGTAAGGTCACAGCCTTTGGAGTCAACACCTTGGTTTGAACCCCAAGGCTTCTCACTACTACCTGTATAACCTAAGTCAGCCAGTACTCTAGGTTCCAGTACTCTTCTCTGTAACATGAAGATGATACTCACCTCATGTTACTGCTTGAATTAAATAATATAGACAGTTCCTACAACAGTGTTGAAATATAGTAAAATGCCACAAAGTAGGTGGCAATGCCTTAACCATATGCATGTTGTCAGGCCCAAGGGCCTCCTCCATCCTTGTCAAGGGGAGTGCTAACCTGCTCTCCTTTCATACAACACTGAAATATACTAAAAATGAAACAAATATCAGTAGTGAAAGTAAACCTGATTTATTAATGTAGAACAATGCAGCTGATAAAATGTTTCAATACTATAAATAGATCAGTTAAGCATGAACAATTATGCTGACATAAGTTAATATGTATGCTATTTTTTTCATTAGTGGTTTTTGTTTTGTTTTTCATTCTGTAGTCTAGGCTGGATTCGTTTTGTTTTGTTTTGTTTTTTATGAGACAGAGTCTCACTTTGTAGTTCAGGTTGGCCTTCAACTCACTGTGTAACCCAGGCTGGCCTTGAACTCAGTGATGCTCTTGCCTCAGCCTCCTGAGTCATCAGATTACAGGTATGTGCCACCATTCCTGGTCAGGTTGTTTTAATACAACCTGTTTAATATTAGGTACACTCACTGCCCTTTGTGTTAAGCTCAGTTATAGTCTACCTTATAAAAATATCCAGCTTTTTAATAAATAAAGCACCTACATTTTAAGTAATTTTACCAAGTGATATGCTTGAAATCCTAGTACAAAGCACACATATATTTGAGATCCTTCTAGAAGGTACATTCCCTACACACGTATTCATAAAAACGCAGGGATCACAACAACGTACAGAGCATCACGCTGCAGCACTGGACCAAGGCTGCAGCAGATTCCTTTCAAGTTCAACGACTCTGCGTATACAACCAAAAAAGGATACTGTAGGTGATATTCAAATAGTACTGCCCAGCTGGTAAGGTCGGATGTAAGTCATCTGTCCGTTCTATCAGACGATATAACTTTCGAAAAGTAGGCAGTGCTGCAGTGCGCATCCAAACAATAAAATCCTCATTTATGAAGCCATTGTTATCGTCATCCGATGCATCCAGCTCGTACACTGGTTGACGCCAGTTTACTGGCTTCGTTGTGCCTTACAGAAGAGTAGGGGAGGGACGAGGAAACAAAATATTCAATTCTACTGAGTTTCAATGAAAAGTCACACTTCTAATACAAATGTGCAATACACAATCTGAAACTTTTGTTTCAAAGGTATACAGATATTCATATTCTAAGGAATCTTAAAATCTAAGGAGAAAACAATTCCTTGTACAACAAAAAATTACAAAGACGAAGAGACTATAAAAACAAGTATATTAAATATATATAGTATACAATGTTAAGAAACATGAAAATCTTGGTGTGGTGGCACACACCTACAATCTCAGCACTCTGGAAGGCTGAGGCAAAAGGACTGCAAGTTTGAGCCCAGCGTGGGTAATTCAGTGATTTACTGTGACCCTGTCTCAAAATTAAAAAACAAAACAAAAAAACCCCCAAAAAACCAAAGGGTGGAGATCTGTACTTAGTACACACACAGATTCTGGGCTCAATCCTCAGTATTCCACACAAACACACATACGCACACACTGAAATTAAACACAAATAAATATGGATTATAAATAATAGGGTCACATTTACAGCAAACTATGCTGAGGGTATAAAAGATTATAGCTGAAGTGCTTATCAGAAAGTCCCAGAGAATGTGGATTCATAATTAAAAGTACGTATTTCCTTTAGAATTTTTATTTATTCATTTATTTATTTTGAGACAGGGTCTCACTATGCAGTTCAGGCTGGCCTTGGGCTCATTTTGTAGCCCAGGTTGGTTTTGAACTTGTGACAATCCTCCTGTCTCAGCCTCCCCAGTGCTGGGATTACAGGAGTGCACCACCACACCCAGCTTCCTGTAGAATTTTAATATATTAGAACTTTTATCTAGGAAGATGAAGGAGGAGGAGAGGGAGGAGGAGGAGGAAAAAGAGGAGAAGAACCTTTACTTAAATTGGTATGAGGTTGAAGGAAAAATACTTATTTTAAAAACAATTTTTTTTAAGATTCTAAAGACAGAAAAATTAGCCGGGCATGGTGGCGCACGCCTTTAATCCCAGCACTCGGGAGGCTGAGGTAGGTGGAGCGTTGTGAGTTCGAGGCCGGCTTGGGCTACAACGCGAGTGCAAGGCTGGCCTGAGCTACATAGTGCGACCCTGCCTCAAAAAACCAGGGCCGGGAGTTTGGCTCAGTGCCTCAAGCGCCTGCCCTGGCAGGCACGAGGTTGTGAGTTCGATTCCCGGTGCTGCAAAAAAAAATAAAAAATAAAAAAAAAATAAAGACAGAAAAATTAAGATACTTCATTGAAGCATCTGGTTTATATTTTTGTAAGCGATATGAGTAATTTTCACCTTTAAATCGTTCTTCCAGGGTTCCTCCTCCAGTAGGATTTCTGAATTTCACATGTTTATCTGTCCACCAAGCAATACCTTTCTTTTGCAAATGAATAGGTTTAGGTATAGGATCAGATTCATTGGAGACCAGAAACAATTCCAATGTATCTAACAAGAAAAGGAAAATACTAGTTAACATCTGCTAAAAATCCATAGCACCTGCTTTATTCTAAGAAAAATGAGGATCTGGTATTTGTTCCAGAAGTGGAGTGATTCACATCTGCCCTTTATTCAGATGTGAATCAGCCATAGTAACTTTTAATTACAGATGAGCTTCTCTTCCTTTGACACAGATCTAAGTCACTTTCCTATACAGCTAGCTGATATGTGAGAAGATCAAGTATTTTAATATTAACCCAAATAAAACTATAAGGTAGTATGGTTTGTGTCTGGATGTCCCCCCAAAGCCATATATGGTCATGGGGTGTGGGGCTCTTGGGAGGCAGCTGAATCTAGAGTTTGTGGTTGGTTCACCATCTAGTGTTAGGATTGGGGATGTGAGTGCTACGCCCGCCCTGGGTGGGCAGCCTGCACACAACACAAGGGAGGAAAAGAGGTGTGCTCCTCCCTCTTCCCCTTTTGCCCCTTTTGCTCTTGTTACTTTTGCTGTTTTCTGCCACCAAGAACAGCTGCTCCTCTGCCCTGACACCCTGCCTTGGAGCCAGCTGATTACAGACTGAAACTTCCACAAACTGTGAGCTAAATAAACTTTTCCTCCTCAATTTTGGGCATCAGGTATTTTGCCTCAGCAAAGAGAGAAACGTGACTAACACACAAGATAAATCTGCCTCTCTTCGCTTCCTTTAAATAACTCCTGGCTTATCCTTTTCTGTCTGCAGGTAAGGCCCACATGACTACTGAGTCCTTGAAATGTAATTAGTACAAATAAACATGTTCTGTAAGTGTATAACACACATTAGTTACCAGGGACTGAGTATAAAAAATACATTATTAACCTCAATAAGTTTTACATACTATTATATACTGAAATATTTTGTGTATACTCAAATAAAAGTATTATAAAAATTAATTTCACACGTTTAATGTGACTACTATAAAATGTAAAAGTACCTTTATGCCTTACATTGATGGCCCATATTATAGTTCTCTTAGACTTTAAATAATTAACTACAGCTTTTTTTTTAATGGTATCAATAATCAAAGTCAGTAAGAATGGCAGCCTGGCTTTTATTTCATTGTGTATGGAACAGGGGATTAGCAAAACATCTTTGCTTCTGCTCAGAGATAGAAGTCTATTCTTAAATATAAGAATGCCCAAAAGGAAGTCACGAAACATTATAAAACCCACTCAATATCAAGTGTTTCCTCTAAAGTTCAATTTCTTGATTTCATTCATGACTGCTACACTATCAAATCTGCAGGAAGACGGTACAAACCATCCTAATTATCCATGTCTGTATCTGTATCTACGTTTGTTTCTGTATCATACCATTAAACATGCTGTTGGCAATAGCTCCACAAGGAGCAATCGGTAGGTCTTCATTTCTTCGATAAGGCTCACATTCCTTACTGGGATTCTGGTTTTTCAAAGGAAAAGAAGACAGATATTACCTAAACCTCTGGAAGAACTATGAGCTAACTCAAATTATTGATTAAAACTTCAACCCCTGTCTTTTTTTCACTTGTAATGCATGCAAAAATCAATGTGTAATGAAAATACATTATAAATAACACTACATATAAATACTCAAAATCTATTCCTTACTATGAGTCTATTATCTTTTCAATGCAACTTCCATTTGCATATTCAGCTATATATGCATATATCAAATTAATCTTTATTATTTTTATATCAACATAGAAACCACAAAGAGTTTTCTGCCTGATAGAAGTTTAAGAAACAGTCTACTATCAATCTAGCTGTCACATAATAAAAGGAATCATAGAGACTGGGATTTAGCTCAGGGGCACAAGTACCTGCCTGGCAAGCATGAGGTTGTGCGTTCAATCCCTGGTACCCAAAACTAACTAACTAAATAAATAAATTTTTAAAAAGGAATCATAAAATGGAAGTAAGGAGACTAAAGGTTCTCATTTCTTAGACCACCCCATTGATTAAACTGAGCCTCACATGTAAAATGAACATGACCAACTAAATAATTTCAAATTTTGTTAATCTCATGTCTAAAAAAGAAGAAAGGAGTATGATGCAGACTCATAGGATATAACAGCAATATAACTGTAAATCAAGCACCATTTTTGGGCCCCTCAACAAACACAATCTACAATCTCAATAAATTCATAAAGATCTAGGAACTTGGTATCTCTCACAGTAGACATGAATCTTAAAAAATAGATTTTATGGAGTAAATCCCACATTGGTTACAAAATATTGCAGATCTAACTAGAAACCGGTGCACACTAGGAACGATCTAAATAGACTTGTACTGTAGTTCTTAAATCCCAGTTATCAGAAACGAGCAATAAAACCAGTCAGGATAACCTAATAAAGGCATCTGTAAGTTTTCCAGGTCCAGTCTTACTGCAATATAGTTATACAATGCATTCTAAGAGTCACCAGATACAAGAGATCCAAAATTACCCTGGATTTTTGAATGTTTGCTGCATTGTAAAGAACAACATAAACTGCTACTTGGGAAAGCTGAACACTCAAGAAACTAGGAATTCCTAGTCTACACATTCCTGAATAAGGGTAGGCATCAGAAAGGGAACTTATTAAAAACAGACATTCTAGACTCCACCCCTGCAGACCCTGACATATTAAGACTTTGGGAAGTTCTGGAATCTGTATTTTCAAATAGCTGCACAGAGTTTGTCCGTAACCCACCTTTTCGATTTCGCTACTCAGGCTTATCAGAGTACTCCATTCAATATTAAAACACAACTCCAGAAATTAAAAGCAGCTTATTTCCATACTTCTAGCATGATAATAATGAACAATCCCAAAGAGAACATATTTACACATCCAAAATGCTAGACTCGCCAAAATACCATTACAAGTTGGTTAGTAAAGCCCAAATCCCAATGATGACTAGAAGCAAGGAGGTGCTAATGTGGGTCCTCTGGCTGTAAGAGGTAATTAACCTGTGCAAATTCCCAGAAAGAAGTTATAACTAAAAACCCTCACTATACAAACTAGAATGACAAGTAATGCTTTAATTTCATCCTAACATTATTAAATACTTTTAAACATTTCTAACTAAATGGTTACCATGTACTCTTATTTCACAGACATCAATTTTCATATTTCATCATTTTACTTACGTGCAAAGCACTAGAATCTCCATTTAGCTGACTATCATCCCGAGATTTGACATAACGGCGATGATTTTGATAAAAATTAGAAAGGCCATAATACATAAACACGTTACCCTACAGGAAACAGAAAGGGAACATTTTTTCATATAAAGCCTATTATGTATTAACTTTTTTTCACGTTACATAAAAACTAAGTAATGTGAGCTTCATTAGTTTATAATTGGTGATAACAGGTTAAGTGAATTCTACAAGTACTGTACTCAGCAATCTAAAATGCAGCAATTATAAATAAGATTAAAGAAAGTATGTTACAAAAGTCCAGAAGTAAACTTTCAAATTTTCCTTAAATACTTCCAAACGTTGCATTAAAAATAACTCCGAAGTAATCTATTAGCCTACTTTGAGATACCTTCACTCCAAAATTTTCTCTCAATTAGATTGGTGCTTACCCGATTAGCACCAAATTTTCAGAGGGATAATATTCAAACTGTCATTTGTTTCCAAGTAAATTCTGACTGAATAAGAATATAAAACTTGTCATACTATATCCTATGAGCAATTAATAAACTAGTAATTAGTAAAGTGTATTAGATAGTAAGTACTTTATAATAATCAAAAGTCCTGAACATAAATAATCAAGCAAAGTACCTGGATGCATTTAGAGGAGCCAACTTCAAAATAACTTGGGAAGAAAGGGTAACCTACATACATTACAATGACTTAGGAACTGTTAAAACACTATTCTTGAATAACTAAACTCACAAGTAGCAAAAATATTAAGTTACTTTCTCATTTCTGGTTGCTACTGCTGTTTTAAAATTTGATCTTCAATTAAAAGGAATTCGGTTATGTTATGAGTTCTTTGACTTCCTACTTTCACATACACTATTATTAAAACTTGATTTTCAGCTGGGCCTGATGGCACATATGTGCAGTCCTAGCACTCTGGGAGGCTGTGGCAGGAAGACCACAGGTCAAGCCTAGCCTGCACAACAAAGTGACCGAATGAGATTCTGTCGCACAATTTAAAAAACAGACTGGAGATGAGGCTCAGGGAGAAGGCCCTATGTTCAACACTCCCCACCCCCAGAGTAGTGGGGTTGATTTTGAAATTTCAAATTATAGAAACCTTCCTATTCTATATAAAGAAACTTTACATGGAAATCTTTTTTTTTAAATAAGGGGTATCAAAATTATACCAGAGAAACAGAGAATAAAATTTTTTGAGGAAAAAAAATCATTTCAGTTAAGGATCAGTACATGGCCAGATATGGTAATGCATATTTATAAGCCCAGTGCTCCAGAGGCTGAGGCTGGAGGAGGATTCTGAGTTCAAGGTCAGCCTCCTAGTGAGATCCTGCCTCAAAAAAACTAATGAAGGAGATAAGAGTTCGCCCTGGGTACGTGGCTCAGTGGCAGAGCACTTGTCTTGTATGTACAAGACCCTGGTTCAAGTCCCAGTACAGGAGAAAAAAAAAAAAAAGACCCATACCAACTGGAAATACAAAAGGGATCCTTCAGTGAACACTGAGACAAAATAACCCACTTCGAGATCATTAGAATCCCTCAAAATGTTTCTAATTCAAAGTTTGTGAAAAAACAAGGAATCTATAAAAGAATGAATCTGAAGCCGGGTGTGGTGGCGCACACCTTTAATCCCAGCACTCGGGAGGCTGAGGTAGGAGGAGCGTTGTGAGTTCAAGGCCGGCTTGGGCTGTACAACGCGAGCGCAAAGCTGGCCTGAGCTACATAGTGTGACCCTGCCACAAAAAACTAGGGCTGGGAGTTTGGCTCAGTGGCTTAAGCGCCTGTCTGGCAAGCACGAGGCTGTGAGTTCGAGCCTTGGTACCGCAAAAAAAAAAAAAAAAAAAAAAAAAGAATGAATCTGAGATTAATCATATTTGCAGAGAAAAGTTCTGAAATAAGTGTTTTTGAATGGGAGAGGAGATAAATGGAGGGAGCTTCTAAATCATTCTAAGTCTCATTTCTTTAGTCTACCTGTTTCGAGAAAAGTGCAAGTCTCTTTGTGTAGTTTGCCCATCATGTTGAAAAACTAGACTTGCAAAGGTGCACTGAATGTATGCTATTCTTTTGAAACAAAGCTCTCTCCCAAATTAATTTTCCTGGTTTTTCCAAAGGCAGCATTATCCTGGCCTTTATCTTTATCCAAGAGCAACTACAACCACTAGATGGCAAACGTCTCTGAGGGGCTGCTAAATTACTACTACCTTTAAAACACTTGAAATGCATAAAATGTAAAATGCTGGCCTGTGGTAAAGCAGTTTTTTCCCTGAAGCATAATTTTTTAACCTCAATCTGCAGGTACAGACAAACTGGTCCTTCTAGGCCTATTCTGAATCTGTGTATCCTTCAGCCTCTGTTCAGTTACTGAGAATGGGAGCTCGATGTCAATGCAAAACACACACACCCACACACACACACAAACGGGATCCAATGACTCATCAAAATACAAAAAAAATGCAAGTTTTAGTGTTCTCATTTTTGTAATCCTTCATCTTACAAAAATAATTTAATTAAATAACAGGAACATTAGTACTTATTTTCTAAAGTAGACTATTTTATTGCTAAAAGTATACAAGACAATTTGAGCAGTAATTTAAAAATACAAGACATGGAGCTATAAGTGACACAAAATTGTACAGTTATAAATTTTTCCAGTGAAAGCATAAAATTTCACCTTAAATTTTGTCCACAAAGTACTAAGGAAATCATTCAAATGAATGTATTTAATTACCAGAAAGCGAATACAACAGCCAAGCATGTAAAACAACTTTCTTCAAAAGTTATGGATTTCAATAAATTAAACTGTCTTCTCTACCAAAAAAATATACCTAGCTTGAAGAAAAAGGACATTACTAATATCGTGTAAAGCATGGCTCTTCAAACACCTTAGTTGGAAATACAAACCTCAAATGCCTTTTCCAGTGTGAAGTTAATGGTGCAAACACAAGGTGTCACATTCGGGGACAAACACTTATTGCAGGGACTGGAAGGCTCTGTTCCGGTGTAATCAATCTGTAAGAGAAAAAAATATAACTAAGCACTTTCTTGGAGAAAGTGGATACCAAAGACAATCTGAAATAACTTGCTATTTTATTAAAAGGAAAAATAACCAATGAAGCGACCCACAGCCCAGACCAAAAAAAATTTTTTTGATTTTTTGAGACATGGTCTCCTGTGGTTCAGGGTGGTCTTGAACTCACTGTGTAGCCCAGGCTGGCCTCGAATTCGTGGTGATCCTCTTGCCTCAGTCTGAGTACTGGGATTACAGGCATGCGCCACCATGCCCAGCTCAAAATCTGTTCCTAAGGCCATCTGTTTATTTTGTCAGTGTGAGGTATTCAACACTGAGAAGTGTCCTCTGCTGTTCTATTGGCTAATCTTTCCAAAGTCCTCTCTCCTTTCTATTAAAGAAATACATAAAATCATAAACACAAATTTCAAACTATGATATATTCATATTAAATAGCTATTAAGTCTAAACTACTGTAATACTGATTAAAAGAGATCACAAGATTAGCTTTTTCTCTTGAATCTTAGAGCCTTGAACACTTTCAGTCACCTCAGCTTTTGAGAGTACATTTTCAAATTAAAAACAAACAATTAAGTTTCCAAGAGCTACTATTTTTCCAAACCCTAGTATTGGACCTGTCTTCTCTGTCCCGGGCTCCTGACAGCGAGCTTCGCCCCAGCATTTCCCAGGTGACCCGATCCTCTCTGTTACTCATAAACCCCGATCCATACCAGTTTACGCTAACAAGATGGCTCGGGGTGGGGGCTGCTCACTAAAATACCAAAGTGTGCTTGGGGGCCAGGCCCAGCCTCTGGGGAGGGGCTGTCACTCAATCCTACCCAGTCCTGAGGTCCTGAGCTTCAGTCTGCACACTGACCTGTGGGGAGCTCTCTGCTGGGCGAACCCCCATGTGCCGGGAGGGAGACGTGACCTGAGAACACAGGGAGAGGACCCCACCCCGTGAGTCCCTTCTGGGCCTCCCCCTTTCTCCATCTAGTGAAGTGAGGGCAATCCTACCGGAGGAGGGGACAGGGCACCTTGGAAACCCCTCGGCTCAGAGTCATTTGGAACCAGTTAGCAAGAAGCGTGGAGGGCCCAGACTGCATCTGTGGCTGACCCAGGGGCACACTTGGGGACCACGCCTTTAAACTGGGGGCCTTTAAACTGGGGGCTGCTGATGCTAACTCGGTGTTCTGACTCAGAACTGAACTGCACTATACTGTTTGAAGTCAGAAGACCTGGCCTGATACCTAAATTGAATGTCCTTTTTTCCCACTATGAATTTTTTACAAATTATACACTTCATTTTTTAAGGTAGTTTCAAGTTCACAGCAAAAC
This sequence comes from Dasyprocta punctata, assembly GCA_004363535.1. NCBI lineage: Eukaryota > Metazoa > Chordata > Mammalia > Rodentia > Dasyproctidae > Dasyprocta > Dasyprocta punctata. The sequence goes on along the minus strand of RJWM01001967.1, from coordinate 23,803 downwards.
TGAACAGACAGTACAGAGAATTCTCATATACCCTATTCCACCATAATGCACAACTTCACCAACTATATACATTTCTTACAAAATGTCACGTAGCTGGAATAATAGAGTGTGCAGTCTTTCAGACTGGCTTCTTTCAGTTAGTAATATGGATTAAAGTTTCTTCTATGTCTTTTCATAGCCTGTTGATTCTTTTTAGCATTGAGTAGCATCTCACCATCTGTATGTACCAGTTTAGCCATTCAGCTATGGAAGGACTCTTTATTGTTTCCAAATTATGACAGTTACGAATAAAGCTGCTATAAACATCTTGTGTGCAGGTTTTTGCGTGGACATACATTTTCAACCCATTTGAGTAAATACAAGGAGAACAACAGCTGGATCTTATGAAAATGGTACATGTCTTAGTCATATTCTCATCACTGGGATACAATACCTGGCACGCACAACTTAAAGGAGAAGGTTAATTTCGGCTCCCATTTTCAGTCCCTGGGAGGCCAGCTCCAAGGCAGGAAAGGCAGGGTGCAAGGGCCCGGGGGAGGAAAGCTGCTCCTGCCTAGGCAGCCAGGAAGCAGAGAAGAAGGGGAGGAGCCAAGGAAGGAGATACAGTCCACTAATGTGTGCAGCACACGCATGATCGAATCGCCTCCCAGAAGCTCTGCCGATGATCACAGGTGGCTTTGGGAAGACCTCTCTATAGAAACCTAACAGCACGCATACTTTTGCAAGAAATTTCCTGTCTTTTAAAGCAGCTGAACCAGAATCCTGCATTCTACCCATGAGTGATAGTTCCTTTGTTCCACATCCTTGGTATTGTTTAAAATTTTTACCATTCTACTAGGTATCAATATCTCATCGTTGTCCCAATTTGCAATTTCCTAATGATATGGAGATGCTGAGCACCTTTCAAATGCTTACTTGCCACCTGCATATTATGGATTGATGGTTTTTGTCCCTCTAAAATCTGTATGTTGAAGCCCAAACCCCATGTGATGAAATGCAGAGGTGGGGCCTTTGGAAAGTATAACTAGGTTTAGACGAGATTATGAAGGCAGGGCCCTTATAACAGGACTAGCTTCCTTATAAGACAGACTAGAACTCCGTCATTTAAGAACAAAGCAAGAAGGCAGTCATCTGCAAGCCAAGAACAAGGCTCTTCTTAGGAACGCCATGTAGCAGCACCCTGATCTTTTGTTTGTTTTGTTTTGTTTTTTGGTACTGGGAATTGAACTCACGACCTTGCACTTACCAGGCAAGTGCTTGAGCCACTGAGCTAAATCCCCAGCCCAAAGCAGCACCTTGATCTTGCACCAGGCTTCAGAACTGTGAAAAATATAGTCGTCTCACTTTTCACATTGCTAAGACAAAATACCTGGCACCCAAAGTTAAAGGAGTAAAGGTTTATTGGGCTCACAGTCTGTAGAGGTTTCAGGCAATGGCTGACTGACTCCAAGGCAGGGTGACAGGCAGAAGGCAGCAATGCAATAAGCAGCAAGTGAAATGCAGCAACCCTCTTTCTGCCCTTTGTATCCTATCCAGCCTACTCACCCTTAAAGCAGGTAGCACTCACACCCAGAGTGGGGCACCCTTAATCCTAGTACTGCACCATAATCAATCCCAGCATCACATCCTTGATAACCCTAGATCCAGGCATACCCAAAGAACCCCATGGATGACCACATGAGGCTTTGGGGGACAACCAGCCACAAGCCATAACAACCACGATATCTTGGTTGTAGCAGCTCCAAGCTCAAATTTTCTACTACTTGAACAACAAATTTCGAAAATCTGCTCGGTGCTGGCAACTTTGCTCAACAGTCAAGCCAAAAATTTAACTTGAAAAAACCTGTGAGGCCCAGAAGTGAGTCACACCTGGAGTCTCGCTGCAGACACAAAGGGTGACACACTTCAGTCTCAGCACCACTCTCACCCAGACAACATGCAGTGCTGTGTCAGTGCATTAAAACATTCGTCACTGTGCTTTTTTTTTCTTTTGCACTTTGTGTAAAATTTCATAACCATGGCTTCAAAGAAAGTTAGTGATAGCAGCAGTAAAGCTAACAGGAAAACACTGAGAAACTATCAAGAGTTAAAGAAAGAAATCATTGTGAAATTTATTAAAGTCCTGGAAAAATGAATTTATAAGTGTAACTTTGGGGCCTCAGAACCAATTATTTGGTTTTCCATTATTTCTTTTGGGAAAAACATGTTCAGTTCTCAAATATTTGGGTGTCTGAACACGAATTTGGAACAACTTAAATTTGACAACTGGGCTGTCACTGTGAATGTCTGTTAAGTCACCAGTCAGCAGTATTCCACTATGGCAGCCCCAGCCAAAGAAGGAACTGTGTATTTTGTCTATGAGGTTATCTACCCAAGTCGGGTGCCAATTTTTACCAGATTGCTCTTTTTTTTATTGTTGTAAGTACTCTTTGAATATTTTGGACAATTGTCCTTTATTAGATATGTCATTTGCACATATTTTCTCCAAGTCTGTGACTTGTCTTACTCTACTGATAAATATAAAAGTTACAATAAATAACCCTAATAGTCTGTACTTTAATAATATAAAAATTAGTCATCTAACCTTATTTCTGAAAGAAACTGTGCATATAAACTTTATATGTGGATATTCAATTTCCCTTTATAACTGAAAAAAGGAAAAAGGTCAATATCTGTATGTAAGCCGCATGTGGTGATCACGCTTCTAATCCCAGCACTCGTGAGGCTGAGGCAGGAAGACAGCCACTAGTTTGAGGTCAGCCTGGGCTACATGGTGAGTTCAAGGCCAGCAATGAACTACATAGTAAGACTCTATCTCAATAAATAAATAAATAAATAAATAAATATCTGTATCTAGAAAACAGAACCACCACCTCATTACAATTAATCTATTTTTAAAAACCACATAAATATAAACATGAAAACATTCCTACAGAATGCTCTTCATTAAAGCTCATTTACTAGTGAAATTTTGTATGGAAACAATTTTTTCAAGGTAAATAACTAAGAGAAGCTAGGCATATAAGTAAACTAAAAAAGCAGGCATCCTAAATGAATAAAAGCAAAACATAAGTTTTGCTAGATTTACTGGACCCCATCTTTGTACTCAGGACCTATGTAGGCACACCATGCCACTTAAACACCAAATTGTATGCTTGTTGAAGAGATGAAAGAGAAGACCATTCTGAAGAATAACCTATATTTGTAAGTCTCCGTGCATTTCTTTCCCTCTTTAAGACTAACCTAAAACTTTAAGTCAGTTGGGTCCATTACTGTATTGTCTGCTTTTGAACAGAAACCTCTCAAATCACTTGTTTTTCATCTGAAAGAAAAACCATCAATCGTAACTAAGTGTGGAGATATATTAAATTCACGTGATCGAATTTGAAGTCTAATAATCTAACATTCTATGTAATATAAGAGAACATTTTATTGGCACCAAGATAATTGCTTAATTTAAATTTCACTTAAAAATCGATAGGGCCGAGGAGTTAGCTTAGTGGTGTAAGTGCCTACCTGGCAGGCACAAGGTTGTGAGTTTGATCCCCAGTACCCCCCCGCCAAAAAAAGTACATTAAAAAATCAACAGATAGCTACAAGGGTTGAGAATATAGCTCAGTAGTAAAGTGCTTGGCTAGTAGGCATAAGGCCCTAAGTTTAACCCTCAGCACTACAAATAAATAAATAACATATTCACTATCATTCGTTGATTATAACTTTAAAATGTATTTTCAAATTACATGTCTTTTGGTGCAAGAAAATCTGAGAAGTGTTTAAAAAATCATTATCATTAATCTATTAAGCATTACTATATGCAAGGTACAGTATAAGGTTCAAGACAGGCAGAAAGGCATTCATCCTTTGTATTTAATACAGTTTGCTCAGATTTCTTTCATACTTATATTTCACCTGATCCTTACCAAGTTCTATATAAAACCTCCATTTTATATTAAAAAAACACATTTAGAAACCTGCCCAAGGTTATAGGAGTACAACAACTGGTGCTAGACTAGAACCAAGGTTTTCTAACTCTAAGCACAATGTTCCTTCTAGGAAACTGCTTTTCCCAGGAGGAGTCAGCCTCCTCTGCCCTCCAGCAGACAACTTATCAAAGACAGCAATACAAAGAAAACCACTAAAAAATGCTAAGCCTCAAACCAGATGGCACAGAGGGACAATCAATAATAGATGGAGAAAAAAAAAAAAGGATTTGAACAGATGGAAAAAAGGAGAAAGAAGGAGCACAAGAGAAGAAAGAAGGCAGAAAGCACAAAGCATATTTAAAGATAGTGAGCATGAATATTCTGGATTTGTAGTGAGTTTTACATTGGAAAGATACGAGACCAGTCTAACAAGGTAAGCTGGAGCCGTAATGATATACATTGTTTTACTGACTGTTAACAAATGTGTTCTAGCATATATATGCACTGTAAGCATTGAATACACATCATCTCACTTAAAAAGTGCAATGGCTCTGCCAAGTATGTTTTTATTTTCCTTATCCTAAACTAAGACAGGGCTGGAGTGAAGCTCAATGAACAGCATGTGCTTAGCATGAACAAGGCTCTGGGCTCAATTCCCAGCACCACCATCACCCCTCCAAAAAAGGCTAGGAAACTGTCAACTAAGAGATAGTAATTTCTTAAGATCAACTAGCTGGTAATATAAAGCCTAGGGCACTGTCATTTAGGAAGGCTTAGTAACCTTGCCAAGATCACCCAACAGGTAATCCTGAGCAAGAGTTTGAGCCCAGTCCTCCACCACATCCCACTCACACAATCCTCACCATCACTGTCCTTCTCAGGCAATGGTCATGTCCGTTCTGATGACCAAACCCAGGACCCTCAGATTGTAACAATGAAGAGAAACGTCAAAGAAGAATTTTAATTTTTGTTGTTGTTCTTATGAAGCTACCTAGCATCAAAATGCACTTGCAAGTATTATGGAATTCTCTAGGAAAGTTTTGGAGGGATACAGAGCTCTACTCATTTCAGAAGCTTACTGAGACAAATGGGTCCTTCCTCTCCCTGAGCCCACGGCAGCCAGCCCAAGGGCACAAGATCTAGACTTAGCAGCAGACACTCCCACACCAACCGTTAGATCCTGCGAGGCAAGGGCAAGAGTGCCTGTGATCACGTCAGCAGCCAGGGCAACAGTCTGGAAAGAAGGCTCCAGAAGCAGCTGCAGCACCTAGACCAGTGTTTACGCTACTTCCTGTCTCTGAACTGCATTCTCTACACTTCTCATTCAGTTTGTGTAACAGTTACCCAATCCACTTCTGGTAAATTCCTTTCCTGTCTAAGCCAACCAGAATTAGTTCCTGCTAAGGACAATAAACTCTCTTAAAGGTAAGTAACCTGAGTATTAAAATGTTCTGCAGGAAATAAGGAACAGATCGCATGTGTCTAGGAAATAGGGATTGCTTTTCTTCCTGAATATCCCATTGTGATGCAATCATTTATTCACCTAACATTTACTGCGTGCCTATATATTCTAGGCAATAAGTACACAGCCTGTTGCCTGTCCAACCAAAGCTCAGTATCACTGTATAATTCAAGTCCAAGAGGCATACCGAACTCCACACAATCACAACCAGAAAAGACCCTCCCTATAACACATTACAATTAAAATTCCTGAAATCCCTGAAATTCTCTAAAAGTTGTTAGAGAAAAACATAAAGTAACCTATAAAGACAAGCAGATCAGGACAACTGCAGATTTTTCAGCACGAATCTTTAACACATTCCTGCTGGCTTGAACCACCCCACCAGTGGTACATTCGTGACTGTCCCATTGGGTGGCTTTTACCAGTGGTGGCACAAATGGATATAATCACACTTACCAGTCTTTTTACTAATAAAATCAATAAAAAGTCTATAAATGGGCCGAATCTAGTTATTTGCTTGAATCTGAGTAATTACTGCCCAAACATAAATATTAATACTATTTATATCGATTAAAAGTTATTAGAATTAATATATTTATTTCATTAAATTAAAAGGAATTTACCTATATTTGTGAATAGTTTATCAATAATTAATTCTCTAAATTTTAACATGTACAAGTACTTCATTACTCCTGTATATACAGTAATATCCATTTACAACTGCTACACTACAAATTACTATAGGCAGTTAAGCTAGATAGAAATTAATAGGCAGTCAGGCAGGGACAGGCCCCCAAGGAAGTCAATGCAAAAGATGAGACCACATCAAAGCTGTGGCTGGAGGTGCATCTGAAGAAGGCAAGGCTTTCAGATTAAAGTCACAGTGGCTACACATAGATACTCCCCTAAGGGATGAATGGAAATTTGAGACTATACTGTAACTGGTATTACCCAGTCCATTAAATTCAGATATGCATAAGACAGGTCGGTGACCAGGTCACCTAAACCCATGCCTTCCCAAAGTGCCTCTGTTTTAAAAGTCAGAGATATACTGTTTTAGTTATTTATCACTCGTTGCTGAGACAAGACACCTGACACACAAAACTAGGGAAGGAAAAGTTTATTTTATCTTACAGTTTTTGGAGGTTTCAGTCTACAATCAGCTGGCTCCAAGGCAGGGTGGCATGGCACCAGGGCAACACTTCAAGGTAACAGCCAGAGTCAAAGGGGTAAGAGCAAGCCTCTTTTTCTCCCTTATATAGTACACAGGACCCACCCCACCCCTACCCCTGCCCCAGAGTGGGTGCAGCATTCACAGATCTCCGTGCCCTCCTTTGCACAGGATGAGGATGTTTACAAAGTAATACACCTGGCTCCCTGCTGAGTCTCGCAGTTAAACTTTTGACCTTTTCGAAGTGACACAATGACCAGGTAACTGCTTGTGTCTACACCCCAGGATGTAGAGCTGCTGCCTTACTTAATCAAGCTTTTAGACTCTCAAGTTGACACAATGTATAAACCATAACAATCCACCCCTTGTCAACTTGGCAACCAGACACATTTTTAAAATCAGTCTCCAGATTCAAAGACATGCTTGCTCTTATTATTTTATAACTTGAACATTATAACACATCTTAAGAATTCTTAAGAACCAGCATTAAGTCTATTAACATTATATTACATTAGAAACAACATTTTGTCTTTAGACCCTCAAAGACTCATGCACATCCCTTTATGCAAAAGGCTTTTAGTCTATCTGCAAGAGTTGCCAAAGTCCTAACAATTTCAGCATTGCTGAAAAGTTTAAGTCCCAAATCTCCTCCCTGATCTACGGCAAACTCTTAACTGTAACCCTGTGTACAAATGAAAACAAGGTTAAACACTTCCAACATATAAAGGCACAAGATAAACATTACCATTCAAAAAGTTACAGACGGGAATACAAAGCATTGGAACCAAAGCAAGACCAAAATCCAGCAGGGCAAACATTAAGTCCTGTAGTTCCATGTGCACCATTTAAGACAATCTGTGGCAAACTGTGAGCTCCAAAGGGTTTGTGTGGTTCCACCCCCATGGCACTTTTCATGGTTTTAGCTCCCACAGCTTCTCTCTTGGGCTGGCTTTGCTCCCTCATTGCAGGTTTCCTTAGATGATCTACGTTCCTGGTTTTTCCAAACTTCTGGGTTTTCAGTTGCACTTTTGGCTTCATACTCACAGCTTCACATACTGCCCTCTCAGGGGCATACTGGCTGGCCTCCCAGGTCTTCTGAAATTGAGGTGGAAGCCTTTTTAATCTCAGAACCCTTGCACAAAGTGGATGATGCCAAGATCTGCTGCCAGCTGGAGCAGTAGCCAGGCTCTCCTCTCTCTTGGCTGTAGGGGTCAAGTGTCTGGATCACTGGACACTCTAAACCTGATTCTGAGGAACACATTTTCTATGCTGTCTCCATTTTGGAACCTGGTGCGGCCGCCGCTGCCATTTTGGAACATGGTGCTCTGAGGTTTTCTCCTCCAAGCAAAGTCTTTCACTTTCGTAGTTCTGAGGCTGCAAAGCATAGGGACCAGCTGTCTCTTCCCATGATGCTTGCAGGCCATCTTTTTTATTCTGCTCCTTCTCAGCAATGGAGATCTTAGCCCTTTCTTTACAGTCCACAGTTTTACTGGAGCTTCCTTTTTGGCCAAACTCACGTTTTACTGCTGGGCTCTTTGCTTTGGATTTCCAACATAAATCTGGTTAAAAGCCCCCAACAATAGCCATGCCACCATTTTAACATTAGGTTGCCTCAAAATTTCTTCTTCCAGATTAATTAGTCCACTGTCCTTAATCTCAGTCTCAGGCAATACCTCTGGGCATGAGCAAAATGCAGACAAACTTTCTGCCAAGCCGTAACACACACCACGTGGAGTCCAACAACCAATGCAGCCCTTCTTCCCAGCAGAAACCTCCTGAGCCTGGTCTTTACCGGCAGGCTTTCTATCAGCCTTCTGGTCTCCTGAGCTCTGACCAAAATCTCCTATACAGAACAGCCTAAGCTGTTCCAGGGCTAATCTTTTAGGTGACATCTCTGAATCTTCACCTGACACGCAAAACTAGGGAAGGAAAGCTTTATTTATCTTACAGTTTTTGGAGGTTTCAGTCTATAATCAGCTGGCTTCAAGGCAGGGTGGCATGGCACCAGGGCAACACTTCAAGGTAACAGCCAGAGTCAAAGGGGCAAGAACAAGCCTCTTTTTCTCCCTTATATAGTACACAGGACCCACCCCCATCCCCACCCCTGCCCCAGGGTGGGTGTAGCATTCACAAATCTCCTTGCCTTCCTTTGCACAGGATGAGGAAGTTTACAGAGTAAGAACCCTGGCTCCCTGCTGAGTCTCTCAGCTAAACTTTTGACCTTCTCAAATTGACACAAAGACCAGGTAACTGCTTGTGTCTACACCCCAGGATGTAGAGCTGCTGCCTTATAAACTTTTAGACTTCTCAAGTTGACACAATGTATAAACCAGAACATATGCCATGCCTTAGCTACATGCCCCACTTCCCTGCTGGATCAGTATTAGCTAAGCAACTCCACTTGCAATCCCGTAGGTTGACTGTAGTTTGACCCAAGCTGTGCTCACACTGTAATTTTTGCTGTATAAATTAACCCTGAGAAAGGGCCTCTGTGACAACCCACTTGAGACACTTTCCAACATCTAGCAGGTTAGGAGTTATAGTTCTCCTGCAACAAAATTGTTTCAACTTTTTATACCATTTAAATGTTTTCCTTTAGGAATTGTAAATATGATAACATCAGGTCTGCTAAATCAATACCTTTCTCTGCTTCACTATAAATGAAAACCCGCTAAGGGCTGGGAATGGTGCCACATGCCTATAATCCCAGCACTTGGGAGGCTGAGGCAGGAGGATCACTGTGAGTTCAAGACCAGGGTGCACTACATAGTGAGACCCTTTCTTAAAAAACCGCCCCAACCCCGCCTCAAAAAAAACCAAAGACCCACTGAGAAGCAATCCATGAGACAGAAATGCGTGTACCACTGATGGCTCAAGCTGGCACAAATGACTGAATTCGAATCAGAGATGCCCAGCACTAAGACAAATATTATGCCTCCATTATGAACATGTCTAAAGACAAAAACTGGCAGGTTAATTTAAAAAACAATATGTAACTATACATTGCTTACAGGATACACACCTCATCCAAAAGGAGGTACACAGGCTAAAAGTGAAAGGATAGGAAATGATACTCCTTTTAATCACAGCCCCAAACAAGCAGAGGTAGCGATCTTGTTTTGAGACACAATAGACTTCAAGCAAAAATGGACCAGAAGAGACAAAGATGGTCATTACATAAAGGAAAAGGGACCAATGCAACAGGAAGAGATTATAATTGTAAATACTTTTGCATCAAATGTCAGCACACCCAACTTAACAAGAAGTGCTAGATTTAAAAGGTCAGAGACACATGAATACAATCAAAATGGGGGACAGAGACACTCCCAAAATTAAACAGGTCAACCAGATCCCCCCCAAAAAAATCAACAAAGAAACATTAAGAGTTACACCACACCACTGGACAAACAGACTTAACAGATACTTATCAAGTGTTTCAGCCAACAAAAACAGAATACACTCTTTTCTCAACAGCATACAGAACTTTTTTCCAAAATAAACTATATGTAGGCCACAAAGCATGCTTAAATAAATACCAAATAACTGAAAAAATCCCCTGCATACTCTCTGATTATAGCAAATTGAAGTGAGAAACCAATAGCTAAGGAAGTCAGAGAAACTTAAGCAAACACATGGAGACAAGATAATACATTACTGAAAAATCAGTGGATCACAAAAGAAATCAGGGAAGAAATATCAAGTTCCTAGAATCAAATGTCAGTGGAAGCACAACATATTAAAACCAAAGGGACACTGTGAATTTCTCTAACTGTAGAAATTATTACTACACACATAAAGAATAGAGTAGCCCCCAAATAAATAAGCTAAAGATACATTTAAAGGTTCTAGAAAAACAAGAACAATCCAAGTCTGAAACTAACAGAAGGAAAAAAATTATAAAGATCAGAACAGAAATGAATGAAACTCAAACTTAAAAAAACACAAAGAATCAACCAATCAAAGAGTTATTTCTTTAAAATGATGGGAACTGAATCTGTGAATAAAGGGAGATAGAAGAGTGACAGGAGAAAGGGGAAAGAAGGGGGAAGAGATAAAAATGACCAAGATTCAATAAGTACATGTATCAAAACGCTCCAAGAATGTACTATGTATCCCAAATATACATACTAGTTAAAAACTGAGAAAAATAAACGACCATGTTTAAATCACTTAGCATGATGGAAAAACAATAAAAATCTTCAAAATTCATAATCATGGTAGATTTTTATTTTTGAAAGTTCGTCCAAAAAGAATCATCAAAAGTTCAGTTCTAGATGCACAGCTGATGAAAGTTTAACCTTTATATCCTCAAAAACTTCCATGGTTCTTATGAAATCCTTGTGTTTCTGCAAATTAGAGCATCGTAGTGGGAACCATGAGCCAAAGTTCTACTTCTAGTTCACTCAGTGAGTCACAATGGCACACCTGGACATGATCTGTGAATTAGGTAATACAAACGTATAAACGGTCTTTGAGGACAGCAATAGCAAAGACAGCTATTATTTCCCAAATGCCTACTCTATGCCAGAACTATCCTTAAGTGTTTTACAAACAAGAGAAATGAAATTCAGAGATTAAATGTGGCTGCCCAAGACCGAACAGTTGGCAAGATTCTCCATTAATTTTCCAGGGCCCCTGGAACTAACCAAATGTTTTAGGACAAGAAAAATCTATTCCTTCATAGTTCTGGAGGCTATACACCATAATTCCAGGGGTCAGCAGGGCCACACTTCCTCTGAGGCTTCTTTCCTTGCCTCTGGCCTCTTTCTAGACTCTGGCCACTGCCAGCATCTCTGGAGCTCTTTGGTTTGCAGGGTCCTCACCCCATTCCTGCTGTAACATGGTGTTCTCTCTCTTCTGTGACTTTGTACCATCCTCTCTATTTGTATCTATTTCTCCTTATAAGCAGATCATTCATATTGGATAGGGCCCACCCTAATGACCTCATCTTAACGTATTCATCCCTGCAAGGACTCTATTTCCAAATAATAGCAAGTACCCAGTTAGGATTTCAACACATTACTTGAGGGGAATATGATTCAACCCATTCAGAAGCAGACCTGTCTAGCTCCAAAACTGTTTTTCTTATCATTAGACTAAACTGCTTCCCATAATCTCAAATAACATGCACCCTATGACAATTTAAATATGGAAATCAGTTAAACAGATATTTTTTAAAAAATCAAATTGGTACCAATTACTAACATGCCCATTTTTTTAACAAAGAAAGGCTGTATTCATCATCTTAAAATTTCTCAAAGATGGTACATGTTTATGATTCAAATTTCTACATTTCAAATCACAAGTGTAGTAATCTGGAATACTCTTAAAATTTAATAACCAATTATTACAATTGATTCTCACTGTGAGGAATATATAGCTATATAAAATACAGCTATGCAAAAAACAGAATTCAGTGAAAGGTAACATTTTAAACATTTTTACAGCAAGAAAGATGCTGGAGATTCGTACCAGTAGTTACTAACAACATACATATTAAAGATTTGTGTTTTTTGGGAATACTGTAAGAGAAATTTGATTTTATCTTCCCTCAGATGCCTGTCACATGTTTATTAAAGATAAGGTGACAGCAGTGGCCCTGGTTTGGGGAGAACCAGGAAGCCACACACTGCCCCCCAGCAGGCTGGAAGAGAAAAGCCCACCCCCCCACACCTCCCCCTAAGCAACTGGCTGATGTGGAGGAACACAGGCTGAGATGATAGCAACTGAGGTAAAGAAACAACTCAATGCTTGTATTGTTTGATTGACTGTGCAGGCCTAAAGCTGGTAGTTTGAGCAACTATTTAGAGGAAAACAATATGTAATATAGTAATATTGTGGATTCCATACTATCTTGTTTGTGAAGTACAATATCATTCTCATTGTTTTGATTTGTCTCGTTTTATTGTTTTGTTTTATTCCTTTATTAAAAGATAAGATGATGTACGAACCACCATCAGTGGTATTAAACCCTAATCACTTCTTTTTTTTTTTTTGTGGTACTGGGGATTGAACTCACAACCTCGTGCCTGCCAGGGCAGGCACTTAAGCTTGAGCCAAACTCCCAAACTCCCAGCCCTGGTTTTTTGAGGCAGGGTCGCACTATGTAGCTCAGGCCGGTCTTGAACTCACAGTGCTCCTCCTACCTCAGCCTCCCAAGTGCTGGGATTAAAGGCGTGCGCCACCATGCCCAGCTTTAAACCCTAGTCACTTTCAAGACAGCTAAGATTTATAGCTATTAAGACTTCACAAAATTGGATTTACTGATATGTCAAATGGTATTTTAAAAAAGAGACACACCAACACAAAAATCACATGCAGTTAGCAGGCATTTCATACTAACCACTGGCGGAGGTAATAATGCATAATGTTGACATTTAAAATACAAGGTCAGCATCAGCTGTAAACAATCCTAAAGCACTGTAACTAGTGAATCTACTCAAATAAAATTTAAATGGTATAGAAATGAAAAATATTAGAGATCTACACACAGTAAAAAGTGATTATAAATTAGCCAACTCCATGGACATTTCCAGTTAAACATTCATACAAATATATATTCCCCTCTTTCTTTATACAGCAATAACACAAACATACATGAAAATTTTGGCAAAAAAAATCAAATATTAACAATATTCTCACATATCAAAAATGGTATGGAATATGTTTTAACAAAAACATTCTACATAAGCTGGGCATGGTGGCACACGCCTTTAATACCAGCGCTCGGGAGGCTGAGGAAGGAGGAACTTGTGAGTTCAAAGCTGGCTTGGGCTACAACATGAGCAAGGCCAGCCTGAACTACATAGTGCAACCCTATCTCAAAAAACTAGGGCTGGGAGTCTGACACCTGACACAGTGGCTTAAGCGCCTGCCTGACAGGCGCGAGGTTGTAAGTTCGATCCCTGGTGCCACAAGAAAAAAAAAAAAAAAAAAAAAACTACATAAATGTAAACCCCTGATTTAATTCCATAATTTAATATGCGAAAAACGTTGGTTTAAATGTTTTAAAAGAAAGACGGTATCAGTATCATAACAATTGGCTTATTAATAATTAAGGCATTTTGCATACGCAGTATCTTAGTGTGTACAAAAATTTTTAATTTTACTATGTTGTTTTAAACTTTGGAAATCTCTTCAACACAGGAAAACAGCTGCACACGTTTAGGTCTTTTTCTAATAAAATGCAACAAAAAATGTATGATTGGTCTCTTTGGTTCCTAGTAATAAGTTCTGCCATAATTTTTTCACATAATATACATTAATTCTAACGCAGGACTGCATTAAGACCCAGTAGTTCTTAAACAATGTTACTAAATACCATAAGCCCCAAATGCAGCAAAGGCGAACAGTCTTCCTAGTGCACTTTCATCTGGTTGAAGTTGAAGCTGCTCCTTTTGGGTATTTTTCCACTTCGACGTGAAGTAGATTGTTAGGATTCACTGGCACTTTCATTATGTGGATTTTTAAAAGAAAAGCATTTTGATTTCTTCCAAAGTTCAGAGTTGGAAATTATATAGTCCAGAGATGTTTTTAAATAACGAAACATTCTTTAGTAGATGTCATCTCTCAATGTAACTATAATAAGTAAGCATCTACATCCTTAGCTATATACCAGTATACCAGTACATACTGGAATCAGTATATAGTAGGATAGTTTTCCTGTTCCCATAATCTACTTAATTGCTGTTTTAAAACGTGAATATTTCTATGATTTACAATTTCTGTCTTGGATGATAGTTCTGATCATCACCTTTTTATTATTGCTTGAAGTCAGTTTAAACCAACTATTACATATTCTTCAAATTTGCTTTTAAGTAATGACTTTACTAGAGGCAATAAATCTGCATAGCAGCCAAGTGAGATACACTGCTTTTCTTCCTGTAAACTACTGAGGAGAACAAAAAGGAATCGACCACAACTCCAAGGTCTTCTATTCTCACCAAATAAGCTACAAGTTCATTTATACTGCACTCTGTCCAGAAAATTAAAGCTACAGTCAATCTTAAATTCCTGCTGAACAAAACTTGGGCCATTGTTTCATGGTCCTGAGAAATCTCAGAAAAAACCCACTGTATTCTGATGATGGGCCTTTCTGTCTGTGAAGAACTAAAGCCACTGGAGTTAACCACATTGATGTCCAATTATCGTGGTGTAATTTTTCAGGCAGGTAGCCTGCACAAACCAGTTCATTTTCTCTCTCTCTCTTTTTTTTTTTTTTTTGGCAGTGGGGATCAAACTCACAACCTCATGCCTGCCAGGCAGGTGCTTAAGCCACTGAGTTGAACTCCCGGCCCTAGTTTTTTGAGACAAGGTTACACTATGTAGCTCAGGCCGGCCTTGCTCACGTTGTAGCCCAAGCTGGCTGTGAACTGACAAGCTCCTTCTACCTCAGCCTCCAGAGTGCTGGGATTAAAGGCTCATGCCACCAGGCCCACCCGGCTCGTTTTCTTTTTCTTTTTTTTTTTTTTCATTTTTTTTATTTGCCATGTCACAGCCCCCATTTCTAGGAGATTGTTTTTTTCTGTAACGAGACTTTGGAAAAGGATGATGGACTTTCTTTCTGCAACAGGACACCTTATGCAGTATATCTGGGCTTTTTACAACTTGGCCAACTGTGCTATTTATGTAAGCAGTCAACTGTTTTTAGAGAGTTATTAGTGAAATTAAAGATCCTTTTTCTAGAAAGATCAGTGGAATGATCTTCAACATTATTACAAAAGTTCCATTTTTAACACTGTGGTTTTCAGATGCCACAATCTCTTTAACTACGGGTGCCTCATTGTACCATGCCACCTCAGCCTAGTCGGGGGGCTAACGAACCAGGCAGCCTAAAGCACCCCTCAGCTCCTGGGCCAGGACCCACTCACAAGCCATTCAAACACAGGGTGCACAGTCCTCCAGGATCTACACTGCTAATATTTTAAACAGTACAACAACCAGGTGTGGTAGCATACACCTATGAGTCCAGCACTTGGGAGGCAGAGGCAGGAGGACTGATGTGAGTTCAAGGCAAGCCTGAACTATATACCAATTACAGTAACCATTGTTGATTTCCCTATGGTCGGGTTTTGAAGGCCTGTAACGCTTTCATTCTTTTGTTTTTATCAGTTTTATACTATTGTGTTTTGTTTGAATTCATTGTGTTGGAAGATATGGGCAACTATTTCAAAGAAAACAAGAGACGTTATGGTAGCCACTGTTGATTTCCTGTTCTCGTTTTGAAATCCTGTGTTGCTTGCACTGTTTTGTCCTGACTTGCTTTCTTCTGTTGTTTTGTTTTGCTTTATTATCTTTAAAATAAAATTTAAAAAAAAAAAGCCATGCTTGGTAGCTCAAATCTTTAATCCCAGCACTCAGGAGGCTGAGGCAGGAGGATCATTGTGAGTTCAACACCAGCCTGGGTTACAAAGTGAGTTCAAGGCTTGCCTGAACTGCACAGTGTAATCTTGTCTCAAAAAATATAGGGCCAGGGATTTAGCTTAGTGGCCTAAGGACCTGCCTGGCAGGCACGAGGTTGTGAGTTTGATCCCCGGCACAAAAAAAAAAAAAAAAAAGTGCAAGCAACTCTTCACTTTTTTATCTAAAATACAGATTTTAAACACTTTGTTATGATACACAGTCATCATCCCAAGACCATTTTAACTATCAGATTTGAAACAGAATTTTATAATATAGTAGTCTTCTCCTCTCACATTATATTTGTGGGAAACATTACAAGAGACTCAGTGGATGCCCAAAACCATGGATAGTACCAAATCTTACACTTACTATCATAAAGTTTAATTCATAAACTAGGTACAATTAGGAATTAGTATTAAAAAAACAAAAGTTATAACAATACATTGTAATAAGAGTTGAGTGAATATGATCTCTCTCAAAATATTATGTTAGTGTACTACAGAATTGAGCAACCCCAGAATACAATTTTTCCCCCCTTTTCTTTGGTAAGTCAAAAATTAACCTTTTCACTTAAAGAAACAGTTTATGACTTCTTTTTGGCATATAAATTGCTAACATCACTACTGTTATGATTTAGGGGCACCATTAAGTAAAATAAGTTACTAGATAACAGGCACTGAGCATCACAACAATCAACCTGATAACTAAAACAGTTCCTAAGTAACTAATGTATGGGTAACATATACAGTGCAGATTCTCTGTACAAAGGATAACATATACAGTGCAGATACTCTGAACACACCAGGCAAGATCGTACGAGGTTTCATTATGCTATTCAGAATGGCATGCAATTTAAAACTTATGAATTTATGTTTATCTATGGAATTTTCAGTGAATACTGTCAAACCACAGTTGAACATGGAATAACTGAAACTATAAAAAGCGAAACTACAAATAAGGGGGTAACTGTAAATTTCCACAAAGTTTTTATATATAGCATTTTACTCATTTCTACAAAAAAATACTTCTATCATGAAGTTTCTGTAAGTCTTACGAAGGCTTCAAGTTATAAAAACTCTTCAAGATGTTACTGATTAAAGGGGCTTTGTTAATTATATTTCTACCTACATGTAAGGAAGAAGATCAAAGAAACATAACACAAGTAAAAAAGGGCTTTATATGTGAGATTCTAAAACCCCTGAAATCTCAGGAATGTATTTTGCCTGCAAATGAGATGACAAGTGGCTGGAGTCCCCCAGATACTGTGTTTTGTGGTGTGTTTTGTTTTGTTTTGTTTTGTTTTTGTGGGACAGGGGTTCACTACATAATTCAGGCTGGCCTTGAACTCACAATATAGCCCAGGCTGATCTCAGCCTCATGGCAATCCTCCTGCCTCAGCCTCCCAAGTGCTGGGATTATAGGTATGCACTACCACACATGGCCAAGATAGCTTTAGTAAGGGGCTGCTCTCTGACAGACCAAGGCCTGATTAAAGGTTTGGAATTTTTAGTCCCACCTCCCAACTCCTCAGGACAGGAGACAAACTGATAGTTGAGGTGATGATCAATGGCCATGATTTAATCAACATAATGCTAACACTATGAAGCCTTCATAAAGCCCAAACTGACAGAACCGGAAGAGCCTCCACAGCTGGACACACAGAGATGCCCACCCATGGTGCACTCAGAGGAATACGGAAGCTCCTCACTCCTACCCTCGGCATCTCTTCCACCTGCCTGTTCATCTGCATCCTCTGCAATATCCTTTATCATCACTGGGTGAAGATCAGTGGCTCCTGAAGTCTGTGAGCCTGTCTACCAAATAAATCAAAGCCATGGAGTGGTCATGGGAATCCTGATTTACAGGAAGTTGGTCACAGTACAGGTCACAACCCGGAACTTGAGATTGGCATCCCCTGGGGAGGAGAGGGATTTTATGGGGCTGCATCCTTAACCTGTGGAACCTGATGCCATTTCCTGCTAGATACTGACAGAACTGAATGAAGTTCTAGGATACCGAGCTGGTGCGTACAGAAGATTCTGGTGTCAGAATTGCGTGGGGGTGAGGAGCTACATACTTGGTGTCAGAAGTATGATACTGATTGATGTATAAGAATAGAAAAATGTGCTTTCATGTCAGAAATGTTCTGCAATATTCACCATGACATCACCTGAAGCATCACTCTTTAAATAATGAAATTATGTCGTCTATTTGCAAAACTGTTCAGTGGCTTCCCATCTCACTAAGCATGGAAGCCACAGTACATACAGAAGCCCATATGACATGCACCCCAATATTTTACTATTCTGACCTCATCTTCTACTATTATTTCCCACTTCTCCCTCTACTTCAGTCATTATGGTCTCTCTGCTATTCCTTTTTCTACCAAGAACTCTTTTCAGTACATGTGATACTACTTTTTCTTCTGAACAGAATAGCCTTCCCTCAAATAACATTATGTTTTAATCCCTTAACTCCGTTAGGAGCACACAAATACCACTTTACTGAGCTACCTTTCCTGGTTACGTCATGTAAAACTGTAAGTAAGCCATCCTCAACCCTTGCTTCCTATAATGTCTCCACGGCACAACATACTCAATGAATTAAGAAGCAATAAATTATCAAGTTAGTGGGGATGGGTAAGGACATTTTCAACAAGTGTGTACCTTTTCCTTTTAAACAGACTATGTGGAAAGGAACAGACTAGCACCCAATGGGAGCAAAAGAAGAAAACACAGACTAGCACTTAGAGGAAATAAAAGAAGAGGTCAGAGTGCTGGGGTCTAAGTCTCAGCTGCACCTTGTAAGTGAAAGACATAAGCTCAGACTCAATGTACTCATCCAAAAATTTTAAAAAAGGTAACAAAGATAATGACAGATGCAATCTACATAAAATTCTTAGCAGAGAAAATTCTCAAAAAGTGTTAGTCACTGTTAATAGTTTTATTCTCAAATGCAATTAACAGAGGATGTTTTAAGAGAAATTGGAACACATTTACATATGAACAGAGATGAAAATAGATATTGAAGAAAACAAGAGAAAGATGATATTCAATATTCCTTTTTTTTTTTTTTTTTTTTGTGGCACCGGGGATTGAAATCACAGCCTCGCACCTGCCAGACAGGTGCTTACGCCACTGAGTCAAACTCCCATCCCTGGTTTTTTGAGGCAGGGTCGCACTATGTAGCTCAGGCCAGCCTTGCGCTCGAATTGTAGCCCAAGCTGGCCTCAAACTCACAACGCTCCTCCTACCTCAGCCTCCCAAGTGCTGGGATTAAAGGCGTGCACCACCACGCCCGGCCAATATTCCTTTTATAACATATCAAAAAACTTATCAGCAAAGCCACATACCTAAATTGGTCTTTATATAAAAAACAGCCTTTTATTATGAAATACACCTTAACAAAAGTGTATCAATGTAAAAATACAATCCTTATTAACTCTCACATCCAGATGAGCTAGCTCTCATCTTGCTAATGTACCATTTTATCACAGATAAATCTTCCCATCACAGGGCTCCACCTCTCTAGGAAATGTAAGGTAAACTTCCCACCGCATTTCTCTTCCACAGTATAAAACTCTTACTAGTGGAAAGCCTTGTTATCAGAATAAAAACTACATTTGCCCACCTAGCCTCCAGCTAGCACGGCCTAGTAACTCAGTGGTGGTGGTGTGTGGCAGCTTCCGAGAACCACCTTGATCATCCGTTCTTCTACATGGTGTCCAGAAATGGCAATCGGAACTCTGCCTCCATCCTGAACCTTTCAGCACGAGAGCAAAACCCTCAGAATGTCAGGGCAGTAAACTAGATAGAGTGAGAACTCAGTAAAATGCAGCCTCCCTTTCATTCTTAACGCGTATTAACATTCCTAAGGCAGTACCATACAGACGAGAATCTAAAGCTTGATTACTCACTGCTGAACTCAATCCTGTCACATATACGTTGTGTCAATCATACAACTCTCCTGATTCAGTACACTTGCTATCAAACACCCAAGACTATACAATCTGGTACCAGCGAATTTGCCTTCACCCTGTTTTCTCTACACACCTTTTGATTTTCTACCACTAAATTACTCACATCAATTTTTTATTAAAATACATTCAAGCATCTCCTTTAAAGTACTAGCTGCCCTTCAAGTTCCAGCTAGAAGCCCAATTCCTACACAGTTTTCCCTGGTCATTAGGGACACACGTAATCTTGTCTTTCTTTGAACTACTAAGGCATATTTTGTGTGTGTCACTCAAAACAACAAACCTTAGATTTCCTGTTATATGTTTTGTCTCATTTTCCTGAAAAGATTCTAGGCTTGTTAAGGAAGACTTCTGGTTTAAAGAGAGAGAGAGAGAGAGAAGCTCTGTTCTCAAAATTTTCCCATCACCCAGTAGGCCCACAATGATATTTACATACTGAAATTGGACAGTAATGATTAAGATCCTTGATAAATTGAACTCTGTGAGTTCTGACCATGAAACACCCACTGTATCCTTTGTCAACTAAAATTCAAGGATAACCTGTTCTGAAGTCCAGATTGCAATAAAATGTGCTAGGTATTAACAACACTTCAGGTTTCAAGAAACAAAATTTATGCTAAAGTAATAGTTCCAATCTTAGAAAGAAAAGAGGCTACCAAGTGGAACAGGGGAGAGTTCCTTTATTAATGTTTTCTCAATGTCAAGAGAGTACAAGGCACAGTTCACAGTACAAGTGACAGTCTGG
This sequence comes from Dasyprocta punctata, assembly GCA_004363535.1. NCBI lineage: Eukaryota > Metazoa > Chordata > Mammalia > Rodentia > Dasyproctidae > Dasyprocta > Dasyprocta punctata. The sequence continues at coordinate 3,124 of RJWM01001967.1, read as the reverse complement.
AGACGTGCCCATTAACTTAAACCCAAACACCAAAGAACCAGAGGCAACAGAGCAGACACAGATGAGTCAATTCGTGCAGGTTTACTGTATTTCTTAGTTTGGTTTTGCTACCACTATATCTTTTCCCCTAAGTGAAATAAATTTACATTTCTTAGAAATCCTAAAAATACATCCTATTCCTAAGAAACAGATTGAATTTAATTTAGTGAGAAAGGAAAAATTTGTAGGGCATGGAATTTTTGTACAGTGTAAGAGGCTTGGAAAATCTCCATTTTGAAGGTAAATTTATTTAAAAGTGTAAGAGGCTTGGAAAATCTCCATTTTGAATGTAAATTTATCAACATAAGACCAAAACAAGTACGAAATAAAACGCTGAGTACTAAGATAAATCATTTGAGGAATTAATCGGCTTAAGTTAAAAATGGCATTCTAAGTATCCCCCTTGAACTTATTATTCCACACTGATGACCTTATCTGGAGCTTCAAATAAAGACAAAAGGGAACCAAGACAAACTTTTCAAACTCAACTGTGTTTAGGCTGCTTGACTTTTACCGGTGATGAAGAAATGATGAAGAATGATACTACCTGTGGCTACGATGAATGGCAAAGTATTAGCTAATGTATTTTGTATCTACTAAATCCACAAACATGGTGCAACACAAGCAATTACCAGAGGTCCTTACACTTACCTCAAACAATCACTAAAGATTAAGACATGTAACTTAAACACGACTATCTTTCTAGCAAATTCTACATCTGCCAGTATGTTTTTTTAAAACTCTAAATTAAAGGCATTTCTTTACTGTAAAGAGCCAGAAAATAAATACTTTAGGCCTTGCAGACGAAGAAGTAAGGTCAAGGAATTTAGGTTAAGTGCTTATGTAACAAAAGAGAATGATTTATGTTGTTTTATTGATGAAATTCAAAATATAATAATAGTTGCATATAATTTTTGCTAGCATAGTCTACTAATGAAAAGAATAGAATTTTGGGGAAGGGATAACACTCAGCATAACTGATGACGTTCCTCATCCCAAACTGACTGCAAACGAGCATGTGCAAAACTACTTATTTTATACATATTTCAAGAGAGGCCAAAGCACTTCACTAAGTGTAGCAATTTTTAAGTATAACATTTCTGGGAGAAGTGAAAGGTCCACTTTACTCTAAAACTCTGGATTTCTGCACTGTAAGCTAAACATTTTGATTTGCATCTCCTTTGTCCTAGTAACTTCAACAGCCATACAATGTGGGCATGCAGTGTTTTTGGTTCATGCATGAGAACTATTTAAGCAATGTCCATTTCTCAATTAGTTGGTGTAAAGAACGTTACTTTACTTTAGTACCCAAATGTTTTAAAGAAAGTTAAATATTTATTCCATACTATACTTGGTAAGTAGTATAAGAAGTTTTCACATAATTCAATAAATATTTACAGAAAATTCCAAATTACTGCTACTTTTATCTCAGTTTCTAAAAACTTTTGGCCCCTTGTGGTGGTGCACGCCTATAATCCCAGCACTCGGGAGGCTGAGGCAGGAAGATAGCCACGAGTTTCAGGCTACGTATAGTGAACTCAAGGCCAGCCTGAACTACACAGTGAGACCCTGTCTCAAAAAACAAAACAAAACAAAAACTTTAAAGTGATTCAAATTTCTAACGTTAAATTATTTTCTCCTTTATTAACACTGCAGTAAGGATCTTAGTGTAACGTGAAAGCTTAAACCTGAGACTTAAGTGCCCTGGGTTTCTGCCTCAATTTTATGACACTTTTAACTAGTTGATTGCCAAACCTCAATCTCTTTGTTGCTCATTTTCTGTTTAACTTATTGTCATATTTCTCACCTATATTGCTTCTAATTCTTACATCTTAGGAGATATGCATTATTTTACTTACTCAAAAGATGAAGAAACTGAGCTTCAGAGAAATGACATTAATTTTCCAAGAATCTGAGGTAAAGGCTGAATCAAAATGTGACCTAGTCTGGGTGACAATAGCTAAAGTCCATGCATGCTCTTTGCATTATACCACTTGGCTCATGTACTGATATAATGTCATCTTTGTGTGGTTGAGGAATAAGAAGTACAAATTGAGTATTCAAAATTTTGCGGACACAAATTGTTTCAGATTTGGTTTTCAGATTTTGAAATATTTTCATACACTTCACCAGCTGAGCACCCCTAATCCGAAAATATGAAATCAAAAACACTCCAAACTCCCAAATTTTTTGAGTGACCCACAAGGCATACCCAAAATGTTTTGGATCTTAGAGCACTTTGGATCACATGTGCAGGTCTAGGAGGGAAATAAAAACACACCATAAACAAATACACCGTGACACTGTGTGTGGTCAATGGCCCTGTAAAGTTTAAAAATCAAGGAAAAAAAAAATAAGGCCGCATGTGGAACACAATCGCTAATACAAGCAGCCTGAAAGCAAAACCAAAACTGAAGCTTCCAGGAAACTCTAACCCGTATCATGCCGTAAACGTCTAAATAGCTCAAAATGAAAGGCACTGTGCACACTTTAGTCGTACGTCCTAGTACGTGCCTGGTAAATTTACATAATACTTCACTGCATCAATGCTTCTGCGCACCATGACCATTGTGTTCATCTGTGTCCTGGGACAATGCCCACACAGGTAATGACACGATAATCTCGTGGATTCCTTCCCCGTTACATTTAGTGTAACTACTTTTTCCTACTGCTCTTTTCATCGCGATAAATCGCACTCAAAGCCGGGGACTACACAAACTGCCCATTCATTAAATTCTCCACCCACTTTCTACGTCATTCATTCCCTTCGCAACCATTTAAGCCGCAGAACATAAATACGGAAGCCGCGCCGAGGGAGAAAGCAGCAGAACGCAAAGGGAGAAGCGAGAGAGTGGGCGCCGCCCGTCCCCGGGGGAAGGAGCGGCACCTGTCACCCGGGGAGGAGGGGACCCCGCCGCCGCTCACCTCGATCTCCCGGATGTTGTTGGAGGTGACGAAGATGCCGATGCCGATGGGGATGAAGATGAGGCCGACGATGAAGAACGTCGGCAGCACGGTGCCCGCCGTCAGGATGGGCTGCCAGGCGGGCAGCCGCTGCTGCTTGAAGGCCGTGTTGTCCGGCCTC